>VDFB02114349.1:0-48970 GCA_007258455.2 Sequoia sempervirens
TTGGAATCCTATGGTAATGAGGAACCCTTTAGAGGTAGATTAGAATGGAGTATTGACATGTCTTAGTTGTTCATAGGTAATAAGTTTGCTTCGGGGACTCAAAGCCGGTTGTATCATGGAATTTATAAGCATAGGTTGTTGTTGTTAAGATGAGGTGGCATCCAGATGATGATGTTGTGAATTCTCTTGAGAAACAATACACAACTGAAGTCTCTTTGTTGTTTTAGTTACACCATCCAAACATCAAGAACAGTTGTTTGTGGGCTTCATGAGTTGGAGCCTTGATAGGATTATTTTTCCCATTTTGGGGAGATTTAGAATATTCGACAACAGAGGTTGCAGTTCCTATCCTTGTTAGTGCTATTCAATTCAAGTCAAATCCTACTCAATAAAGGAGATAAGTATTCTTATTTTATTATATACTTTTGAAATTTGGGCTGAAATTCAGTTTGCTGAGTTATGCAGATTTGACCTTGTTATTTGGATCATGTATGATTAGTTGTGATCACTGGCATAAGATCTTTTTGGAGATACCAATTATTCATTGCAAGATGTTACAAGCTAGTTGAAAAGATTTCTGAGTGTGACCTTGGAATAAAAGGAGAACTGCATTTTCGTTGTGATAGGTTGATCACATCGATATAATTCTCTAATGCATGAACTGTGTTAGAGCCTTGACTCTTGGAGAGAGTTGGTTCTACATGCTAACTGCATAATGCATTGAAGAAACTTGCAGTTGTTCAGATTGTCTTTTGTTGTGCTGAGTTTAGCACTCTCAAGAGGAGTAAAAGTTGGAAGAAAGAGTTATATCAAAAATTCAATAAAGATAAGTTTCCTTATCCCTTCATTCTAATTTTTTGATATATTTCTATTTTATGTTGATTTATTTATTCATGTTTTAATATTGTTCATAAATTCTTATATATTCATAGTAAACCTTGTATGATTCTGGCCTTGATATTTCTTTGGATAGTTGTGAATTGTTGTAATCTCTCTCTATTGCTTCTAGGATAGTTTTAGGAGCAAGAAAGTGATGAGAGATTGCTTAGTGATGAAAAGCTTGAGGCATCTTGTAAGGAAGTCATTCCGACCAAAGAAATGATCAAGCGTGAAGTCACAACTTGCAGTCATGAGACTAAGTTGGTGGCTAGAGGGAGTTCACTTCCAGAAGTCTTCCTTGTAATCTCTAAAGCAGGGATCAAGAGGGAGTTCTATGACTCACTGAGAAGAAGTGAAGGTTGCAGTGTTGCAAGGCCAAGTGTTAAATCCTTGAAAGACCTCTTCAACCGTTGAGATCAGAATTGCACAAGACAATCATCTGGATTTGATATTGGTAGCTCCATAAAACTATTCAGAATAGAGTAATCTACTATGAGGTTGAGGAGGTCTACCTTGAACTCTCTACTATACCAGAGGTGTGCATTGAGGCAAGTGTTGCAGGCAATCTTGGATGAAGAGCTCAGAAGATTGATGCAAGTACTTAAAGATGCAGATGGGAGCATTGAAGTACAAGGCCAAAATTAGGTGGCTAAGTGGGTTTCCGCGAAGAGAGAGAGTTGATTATGAAGAAACTTTGCTCACGTTGCTTGCTATGCTTGTCGAGAACCATCATTGCCTTTGCTACATCTAGAGGGATGGAAGTTTCATCAAATGGGCGTGAAGACAACTTTTTCTCAATGGTGTGATCAAGGAAGAAGTTTATATCAAACAGCAGTGGATTTGAGGTTCATGGGAAGGAGGTCTCGTAATGCGCAAGGCTGAAGAAGGCCTGTATGGTCTTAGCGGGCTCCTGCGTGCATGGTACAAAAGGATTAATCGATGCATCAAGTTTGGGCTTCTGAAGAATGATAGATACACTAGTTATCTGTTTTCTTTGTAGTACCTTAATCGGTTTATGTGTGGTGAGAGAGATACATCTTGTTGCAACTAAACATATCTTGAGATACTTGCGTGGCACAGTTGGATATGGGTTGAGGTATTCTTCAGATGCAGACTTGGAGTTACATGGTTATACTGATTCTGATTGGGCAGGATGTGTTACAAATCGGAAGAGTACCTCTGGTTGTTGCTTTAGTTTGGGTTCTGCTATGATATCCTAGTGCAACAAGAAGCAGTCATCTGTGGCATTGAGTACAATAGAAATGAGAATATTGCAGCGTGTGTAATAGCTTCGAGAAGCAATGTGGCTTCAGAAACTCCTTGTAGGATTGTTTGGACAATCATTGGAGTTGACTTTTATTGTTTGCCTTAATGCATTTCTCTCTGTGAGAGAGATTTGAGGAGTAAGCCCTTGTTAATGCATTTTCCTCTAAGACGGAGGATTTTGAGGTGCAAGCCCTTGTTAATGTGTTTTCCTTTGAGACGGAGGAATTTGAGGTGTAAGCCCTTGTTAATGCATTTTTCTCTGAGATGGAGAATTTGAGGTGTAAGCCCTTGTTAATGCATTTTCCTTCTCTCTTGAAGAGAAGTTCGAGGTGAAATCCCTTGTTTCCACCCTCCGAGATAGTCATGGTGGATGTCATGTGTGACTCCATGACATATGTTGTACTTGTGTTTCACCCTCTGAGAGAGTCATGGTGAAAGTCACGTTGAGGTGACAACATCACGCAAGTGATGAACACTTGTACTTACCATAGTATGGTTGTAGCCATTATGGTCGATATCGTGTTGAGGCGATATCTGATATCACGATGAGGTGATATTCTTCTTGTTCACTCATGGTTGTAGCCATAGTGATAGGCATCACGTTGAGGTAATTTGCTTTGTGCAACTGGAAGTATCCTCCCTAGCTGAGAGGGAGTGTTGATGTTATATTCAGCTTCAGTCGTATTCTTCCAGCATAGTATTTGTTCTTGATTGAATAAATTAAATTATAGCTTGAGAGCTATTTAATTTATAGAACTCATATTCTTAATTGGCACAAGTTTTTATATGTGCCGACCTTCTTCTCATTGGTGGCGTCCAAATGAAAAGGGATTATCTTGGCCGACTTGATAAGTAAATTATTTAATTTGTAATTATTCTCCTTGTGGCTGACCTTGTTATTGAAGAGGTGTGACCTCTCCCAAGCAATGTATAAATACAAGTTCAGTTGTTCTCATTTAGATCATCAAGCAAGTTCGACATTCATTCTACATTCAAGTGCGAATTATATCTTGGGCAGATTGCGATTTTATCTAAGTGCGATTCACTTCAAGAGCAGGTTGAAATACTATCAAGTGCAGATTTTGATATATATGTTGTGCAGATTGTAATCTGTATTTTGCATCTAGGATCGGTGCTATTACTTGGCCTTGAGTTCGGCCTTATTGTACAAGAAGAGTTGATTCTTGAATAATATATAAGTGAAATATTGTTGCTGGGTTTTTCTCCCTCAAGAGGAGGGTTTTCCCAGGGTATCTGCTGTGTTATTGTGTCTGATTTTGAATTAATTTTCTGTGCACATATTCACTAGATTTAACAAAAATATTGGGCATTAAATCAACAAATGCTATAACAACTATTGGAACATGCTAAACTATTGGGTCCTTTCCCCTATGCCTAATGGACTTAAAATAATGCCTAGAGGTCTTATGTTATGTTTGTTAGGACTTACTTATCTTTGTCAAGATTTAAATATGTCCAAAGGACTTAAAATAATGCCTAGAGGTCTTATGTTATGCTTGTTCGGACTTAATTATCCCTGATAAGACTTAAATATGCCCGAAAGACTTAAAATAATGCCTAGAGGACTTATGTTATGCTTGTTAGGACTTAAATATGTTTATGCCTCTTAGGACTTACTTATGCCTTTTTGGAGTTATGCTTGTTAGGACTTACATCTAGGATTTAGCCACTAGGTGATGTCATTGCCATGCACATTCCCCCTCAATTGCATCCCCTAAGGCCAAGTATTGATGAATTTGGAGCATATGATGCCTAAAGGTCTTATATTATGCATGTTAGGACCTACATCTAGGATTTAGCCACTAGCTGGTGTCTTTGACATGCACAATCCCCCTCAATGGCATCACCTAAGGCCAAACATTAATGAGTTTGGAGCATATAATGCCTAATGGTCTTATATTATGCCTGTTAGGACTTACATCAAGGATTTAGCCATTGAGTGGTGTCATTGACATGTATACTCCGTATTGCATCACCTTAAGGCCAATCATTGCAAAGAGGTTCAATATGTGATGGTTGAGATTCCAATCTATTTCTTCTTGATCATAACATACTTTCTCTTGAATAGAAATGGAGAGAAAATTTATGACATCTGGAGTACTTTCCCTTGAGTGAAAGGTCTATGATCTTCAATGTGTTTTCTTATCTCTTTTAATTGTAAATTAGAGTCTTTAGTGAGAGTAAAATAACTATAGTTATCATATAGTAAGGTGGTACTGTTGATTAAAATATCAGAATAATATATTAACATAAGATCACTAATATATAGATTATAATGAAGAGATGCACTAATCACGGGGACATGATTATGACTTAACTGACAAAGAATTGAAAGAAACGAAAGCATTAAAATAGACACGACAAGTGCCATTACAGATATGAGCATTAAACTAGGAACTTACTATAGTTCTAATACCCTCTCTTAATGCTCAATCTTTCAACTAATAAAAAAACTAAGTCTACCCATATTGTGCTGGTCATCAAAATGTAAAGTGTGCAGACTTCTTCTGCTTCTGCTCAGTCTGCTCCGCTACGTGAGCACTTTGCTGAGATGCTTCCTAGTTGGACTTCTCATCAGCCAACTGCTTTCTGCAATACCTCTGTATATGACCAATCTTCCCACAGTAATGGCAAGTAAAAGAATTCTTGGAGCCCTCCTCCAAATCGCCTCGTTCTTTCTACCGAGTGGACTTGCCTTTGCCAACTTCCTTGGCAGTAAATTCTTGTTCAACACTTGGAGAGTCACTGCTGCTCCCAAACTGCTTCTTCCACTGATCCTGCTGTAAAACTCTTCCAAAATTCTTCAAAGCCACATTGATTCCTCAAGAGCTACTTTAGTATTTCACCCTTTTGACTAAAAAACCATAGTACACCATCCATGTAATAGCACCTGCACCATTTTTTTTGAAGACAGTCTATGGTAGATTTTGTATAAATGGAACCACTAGCATAGTTAGTAATACAATAATCAAATAAAGCTGATTGTTGGTGGAGGAATAAAAACACCACGATTAATTATATGCATTTGTCATTTGCCAAGGAGAATATAGTATTCCTCATAATTCTAGAATATAGTCAATTTGATTGTAGATCATTAGCAAGGAGATCATAAGAGATTTTCATGAACATAAGCATGAATAATTTGTCTTGTTTCTTTCAAGGAAAAAAGAGTCATTTTACTAAACATATAGTAATGATCCATACAAAATTTAAGCAATGGATGAGCTATCCTTTCCAGGCTTGCTCCTTGGACAATGTATTAGGGCGATAGACACCCATTATAATGATCAATACATGATATTTATTTTTCATAATAGTATGGTTAAAAAATGGATCAGATGCAACATAGAGCAACAAATCTCCTTGCAAAGAGATGCATATTAAAGTTAGGTTATATTCAACGCTCATTATCTGCAATATGGCTAAGTCTAGAAGACCTCATCATAGTAGAAAAAAAGGGACTTTAGAACCATCTTCTTTTGTAGATTTTCTATAGTTAAGAGTCTAAAAGATAATAACTTTCAAAGGCATTCTATATTTGGTCCATTTTGGTTCCACTAACTACTATAGTGATATTTAATAGGTTTCAAACTAGATTTATATGTAATTGTCTTTTCTATTAAAACAAAAATAGGACCCACCAAGCCCTATTAAATTAACAACAAAAAAGGAATTGTGATCAAGCTCACCAAATATCCCAAGGGTAGTAAGATATCATTTTATAATTTCAATAAATAGTCAACCCTCCTTAGAACCACGGTGGTTGAATTAGCACATTCTTTTGAGTTGTGATCTAAATTATTGTCAAAAAACATATGTAGTTAGAATTTCCATGTTTTTAAGTATTAAACAGTCATCCTACTAAATATATAAACTCAAAGAGTCATAAAAAATTCTTTTAGTAATTTCATCACATATGATTGATTATATGCCAAAGACTATTTACATACCTAATGAGGTAGGTGGCTATAGAATGTATTTTCTCTTTGATCTCCAAAAAAGACGCTAGAGGTTTTAAGGTGATTTGACAAGTGGTTAGCTTTTTTTGTATGAATTTTGTGTACATCTTAGTGAGCACCTTATTAAGTTTGAATTTACTTATGCATATTTACTAGTCTTTATATCCCTTGGATAAATATTTCATCCTCCATTTATGGATTAGTAGATGAATTTCATTTTTATCATTGTTATAGCTTGATAGAAAAACATATGAATAATAGAAATATTATTGTTCATCAAATATATTACAAGCAAGAATATTCTCAATCTAATATAATACCCATCCTTCATCAAATACCTCTAACAATTATTTTGAGATGAATCATGACGTTCCTTCCCTTCCTTCCTACTAGTTCACTTGTGACTCTTTTGTAATGCAACTTAAAGCACTAATATAGATAATACCAAGCCCCATGGAGGAAATTGATACTATAAAAGCATTTTATAAAAAAAGAATGAGCACATTAGATCATTTCATGTAAAATAAACCATAATACTTAGTTTTGAGTTCCAAGTTAAAGGATGGTGCATTCTTTCAATCCTAAAACAATTTCAATTAGTCACCTTTCTTGAAGTATGGGTGTCTAAAAATTGCTTCTAGGGCATGGAAAAATATCAGTTTAAAAAGTTGTGCGAGGGTGTTAACTGCTCTAAATTTTCTGAGTGATTTTGAGGCTGATTTGCAGCAGAAAATTGCTGGTAGAGCATGGCACAACAGGTTTAATATTATGCAGCCACAACTAGGGCAGAAGTTCCGGGTATTCTCCTTAGCCAAAATTTCCTCACTATTTTAGAAAAAATAATTATAGATTCTAGAGTTTACAAATTTCAGTTTGGAGCTTGTTTCCAAGTTTGACAGAACCTGCAAAATCTATAGAGTAGGGTTTCAAAACATTTAGGATTTTTCAGATTTATAAGGGTTTGAAATTTTTTGGAATCATATTTAAAAATTGTCAAGAAAGTTTTCTAGGTCAAATTTAAAGGGGTTGTTAGAGGTCTGGGAGTTTTTTGGTTTTTGAGATAATTGCTAATATTTAAAATTTAGTGTTGCTGGAGGCATAAAAACTAACTGAATAAAATCATAATATCTCGAGTCACAAAATATTCACGATTGTTAGAGTATAGGATGTGTGATGGAATTATCCTAGGGATTGAATCTAAATTGCAACCAACCTAGATGATTTTGACAAGCATCATTGAGAAACTCTATCATTACTCAAGTTGTCTATGTTTGACAATGTAATTCCCAAAGTCCAGAAAGTCACATTTGAACTTACACTATAGGATAATCTCAAAAGTCAAAAACAAGTATCAAGTCTCTGAGAAAAGTCTGGTCTTGTATTTGAAGAATTTGCAATTTTTTAACAAAATTGCATTAGGGTAGGCCATTGTCAGAACATCTCCTAAAAATCAAAGATCTTAGCGATTGTCAACACAGCAATAGACAACAAGGACATGGTTACATTGACCATTAACAACTTGGCACCCTCCTATGAGATGTTTGTGGAGTCACTAAAGCTATTAGTAGAAAGCCAGACTTTGACCTTTGACAAGGTTAGTTCAATATTGTTGTAGAAGGAATGATGACAAGAGTAGATGAGTGGAGTTTTTTCTGGTAGTTCAGAAAGTGCACTTGTTGCATGGTCTCAGAGTGTGAACCTTAGTACTCAGCCTTCATCTTCACAACCATGAAGAAAAGTATAGTAGTGCTATTGCCAAAAACTTGGGCTTGCAAAGGATGGTTGCTGGAAATGACACTATGATCTATCCTACAAGAAGCAATATAATAAAGCTAATATGGCAGATACTGTTGAGAAAGACTATGATGGGGAGTTTGTATTGATGGCTCTTTCAGACAATGCTATAAGCAGTTGCTAATTCTTTGATTTTGGCACATTCAAGCACTTCACCTGTCGAAAGGATTGTTCCAAATTAGTTTTGTGGTAGAGAGTGCATTGTTTGTGATGTCAATCAAGGTAAAGTAATCGTTCGAGGCATTAGGTTAGGCAATGTGTACAAAAGCTTGTACAAACTTATTGATCTTGTTTTGCATGCTACATTAGAGGAACCGTGGTGCAATCATAAATCTAAGGAGGTCAAAACAAAAGCCAATACCGTGGCACCATTACCAAATGTATCTGCTGGTTCATGGGGTGTTCCAATGCGTCGGATTTTGGGTGGTACTTCTCCAATTGTGTGTCAACAACATAGAACTGAAGGTGTCTCCATTTTAGTTGAGGTTTAGCCCATTCAAAGTTTGTCTCTAGTTGAGACTTTGTCTCTACAACATTCACCTATTATGCCTTGGAGGCCTTTATGTTACTTTTATGGAGAGCTTGATGATGGCTTCACAAAACTAGAAGCATCACCTCAGAAGATAGGCAAAAAAATTTATAACTCTACAATAGGACATATTCACTATGTTCCTTCTTCACCCTTGTCTCATTTGCTTGTTGTCATGTAGCTTGCTCGTGCAAATACTCCTTCCTATTTCTGCACATCTCAAGGGGCATGTTGTAATTTAATGACTAAATCTCTAGATCCTTCTAGTTTAGTCCTTAGGGGGGATATTAGAATATATTAAAATATAATAATGGTGTAATAAAATGTATTAACCCATTAGTGTGCATGGGTAGTTATTTGTAGTTTATTAAATAAAGTTGTAGTTGTTGCAGCCTGTTGTGCTACCTTTTAATATAGTAGTTGTACCATTTAATGTGGTAGAAATATTAGTACTTTTCTAATTCTATATAATGCTGCTCCTCCTGTTTGTGGAAAAAGCCATTCTAGCTTTTTCCTGTCATCTCATTTTTGCATTTACCAACAATCACAAGTGTTGTAATGGACAAACGTGTTTAGTTCAGTGGAATTATTGACCCTATACTTTGAGGATGATTTTTTTTTGCTTTGGTGGCCATGCTTACTGACTTTAGGAGGAGATGCTTATGGGATGAACATGGTAAATATCCACTTTTTTTCTGCAGAAGTTTAACTGGATGGATGCTAGTGATAAAATAAATCATGAAGGTCATAAATGTTAGTGTTTGATGGTTGTACTCACAAGAAGAAATTTCACAGAAATATGCCACAACTTGTATTACAAGAGGAAATATTCATCCCTGCTAAATATTATGTACAATCTTGCCTTTCCAATCAACATCAAAAGGCATCAATTTCTATTGCACACTTGATCCTTACATTTTGATCCGTGAGTGCTAGGTTGCCACCATCTTTGTACCTAAGGTTATTTAGTCTAGAATTTATGTTTCTGGATTTAATTGTACCTAATGTTATTTAGTCTGCTCAAAGTTGATTGAATTTGCAAATGAGTGCACATTGATTCAAGGTGTCAGGTTTCTGTATGATTTCTAGTTATATTGATCTTTTGTTTCAATGGAAAACCTTTTCCATTATTGCCAAGAGCATCTTATGATTGGCCAAACATCCAGATATTTGTTTTTTAGCACTTATTCACCAATGATTGATCCTTTTTTGTTTTCTCAATTGGAGTTAATAATTGGATTCCCAAGTCCAACAGCAAGTTGTCAGTCCCTTAGAGTCTATCACAATTAATGATTCTTTATTGACACTAATTCAACCATGCAAATGCTAAATTAACTATACCTGCAATGTAAGAGATAAGTGCATATCATTTCCATGGTTGGATGACATTCTAAGTTATTTGCATATCATAGGTCCCTTTTAGTGATTGAATCTGATTCATTGGGAATGCATTTTATACCAATGAATGACATATACATATTGTTTATTTTTAAGATGCGCATGCTGTATTTACTCTCTTATGACATGAGCATCCCGTTCTCTATAATTTTACTCCCTAGCCTTGATAGAAGTTCACAAATTGTCACTGGCCTTGAAATAGTTTCGAGTATTGGCTCTGACATTCTAAATCCAAATAAGTAAGGACATTATTGTTTTATGACTGCCTGTTTTCTGTTTATTTTGATTCCATTTTTTGTTGGTGTCCTAGCATGTAACTATTTACTATTAAAAGTCATGCAATATATGCCAAGCAACTTTTTATTTTTTCTGCATTTCACAGGTTATTGCAAATCGTGCTGCTGAGATTCTTGGGAAAACACGTGGTGAGAAATTTGTACATCCAAATGATCATGTCAACAGGTCTCAATCTTCAAATGATACATTTCCCACTGTAAGTGAATTTTAAGATGGAAAATATACTGTAATGGTCATATATTTGGTTTGACTAGCTTATCAAAGCTTTGATGGTTATAAAAAACATATTTAAGTTTCACACTAATTTATTAGTCCCTTTGCAAAATATTTAGATGAATGTAAATCTGTTGGTTGTTGAATAATTAATTACAGGTAAAGAACTTGATGTTTAAATTTGCTATGTAACACACAACGTCTACCTTGCAGTTGGTTCCTGTTTTAAAAATCATGAGTTAGAATCATTATTAGCATTAGAGTTACATATTGAACATTTACTAAAATCTGTGTAGTATGTGTGTGCTTCCCCCCTTTATGAAAATGACTTTGTTGTGGTCATTACGTCATTTTCTGTTTTCATGCTTTTTACATTAAAATTGGTTGAAATCTTGACAGGTTATGCACATTGCTGCAGCAGTTGAAATGAACTCGAAATTCATACCAAACTTGCAGCAACTACATGCTGTATTGGATGCAAAGGTATAAGGTCTGGCTAGTCAAAAGAAATATTTATTATAGATATTAGCTATATATTTATCAGGGAAGATCAGAGTTACCAAGTCCAGACAGATCTAGTTCAAATCTGGTCAGATCCAAACTTTTTGGACAAGATGGATTTGTCTGATTTGGTCTGGACTTTTTGATTCCTATAGAAATTTAACTGGTTTTCCTTTTTGAAAATTACGGATTTTCAATTTTTTTTGACCTCCTGAATGAATCAAAATTGCATACTTCTTTGTTTACTTTCCAGTTTTGTGTTGGTATTAGATGTACTACATTTTGCAGAGGTTGGAAATTTGCCTTTTTATTTACCTTGATAGATTTGCAATTTTTTGTTGTGTGACCTCTCCAATCTTTACTCGATTCCCCAGTATGGGGTATTTATAAATGCCTAGATTTCTCTCTTACCTCATTTACACAGAGCTAGTTATCGTGGAAATGCATCCTTTGATCTCTCAATCTCTTCTTTTACTTGCTTTCTCTTCTTTATTTTATCTTCTTGGTTCCTCATCTTTAATTTGGGGTTCTCATAGCTATTGATATCTCTGATTGAAGTTCTTATTTTACATTGAGTGTTTTGATTGTCTTTGTATGTTGTTCTGTCTCATATTATTTGTATTGCAACTTGCAAGCAGTCCATGCAATAAACACTTTGCAAGATTATAATGTTACATGCACTGTAATTTGACACCTTGAATACAGGTTGATGAATTCAAAGATATTGTGAAGATTGGGCGTACACATACTCAAGATGCAACACCTCTAACCCTTGGACAAGAATTTAGTGGCTATGCTACTCAGGTATCTTTCTGAAACCTTTCTGCTTGTTTCTGTACAAGATCTTCGGTTTACTTATTTCCTGAATCACTTTTGTTAAATTTCTCTTGTGAATGCCCTTGAGACCTGTACACTATGTTAACGAATTAAAAATTATGAGGTGTAAATCAAGCACAACTTTTCCTCTGAGGAAGTATGATGAAAACTTTGTTAATTTTTATGAAGATGCCGTACTTTTCTGAGTTTTGGTTATCTCATAAATATGCAGGTGAAATATGGCATTGAACGTGTCACAAAGACATTACCTCGTATGTATCAGGTATAGTACTCACAATTTTTTTTAATACAAGTAGCACATTCATGGAATTTTTTTGACACAGAATACTAGCTATGACAGCTTGCACAAGGAGGGACTGCAGTTGGAACTGGTCTCAACACGAAAAAGGGGTAAGTTCTTTTAATTCTTGGAGTGACCAGGGCATATTTTTCTGGACTTTCTGATATGCAATTTAGGTATTGTTCAACTATTATAATGAACGCATAATACCTGGCTAGATGCATTATTTCAAGATCTCATCACATTTTAAATAATTTCCTAGGGATTACCTATCCTTATCTCTGAACCCATCAAGTTGCACTTTATCTTCTAAATAGGATTTTTCCTTATTCCAGTTGAGTCAATTTCTTTTAAATGAACATCTGAAAACTTTTAAAAACCATTGATGAGCAAGCCTCCTTGCATGTTGATTGACTATTCTTATCCCATGTGCCTGCCTTGGAAATCACAGTGGAAAATTTATATATGTTTGCCTCTACCTCAAGTGTGCACCCATAGTATAACACTTGAAGTGTATTTTTCAAACCAACATGACATTTTAGCGAGGTCGTAGTTGAGTTTCTCATGTGCACTTAATAGTGTGGTCTAAATTTGAATGAAAATCCTTAGTTTAAGTTTGCCTTGTCATGCCACACGTGCTTCAAAATCTTGTTTCAACTTTTTCTTTTAGACAATTGAGTGGTTGATTTTCACATGTGCCCCTCTATGTGATTTTATCACATATTGCTTACATATTTGGGTGCACATGTGTAATGTCCCCATTTTTATGAGTCAGCATTGTAGTCAAATAATTAATTTAATGTTGTCAAAAAGGCTAAATTAAAAAGAGACAACTTAAATTAATTATTCAAGTGGCAAAAGTAACTTAAGTTAGTAAAAAGGGTAAAAGTATTAATTAAGTTACTTTTAAAAGTAAATTCTCAAATGAATTAAAATTAAAGGGAAAAGGAATGAGAATTCAAGAAGTCACGCAGGAGTTATAGAGGGAAATGAATTAAAAGATTTTTGGAGCAATTGTTTCAGCTAGGTTGGATTTGGTTTTGTGAAACAAGTTTTTGGCTAGAGTTCATCCAAAACTTTGTGAGGACAAAATCCTTCTCACAGGGAATATCATCTTCGGTGTTGGAAGATACACCTGGGATGGTGCTGACAGTCCTACTTCAGGGGCTGTGTAGGTGCATTCACAATATAGTCTTAATAGAAGTTTGATGGGAAAAAAAGAAATTAAAATGATCATTGTATTTCATTGATACAAAATTTTTTATTTGCCTTTTCAAATATTGTTACTTTTAGCTACTTTGTATTTGATTTGTATATCCATACAGGAAGGCCAATAGTTATTGTTGTAAATCTAATGAGGGGTTTCTTAAAAAAAAATAAGGTAGTTCTAAATTTATATTAGGAGTGGTAATTCTGGAGATTCAGTGTAGCAGTAGCTTATTGAAGTTATATAAGGCGAAAATTCATATGAAGGAGGCAATTTAATAGAGCAAGGTTTTCGAGACTTTATATTTGTGTGGAGTAAGCAAAGAAAAGAAGAATTGACCATATTTTGTCATCGCAGATAAGAAGAATCAAGCTAAATGTTTTCTTTTGCAAAGTTGCCATACATTGAATTAGATGTAATTCCCAGATATGCCGACTAAAGAGGTTGTGGCTTATTTTTAGCAGCTGTAAAAGTCAAAGGGAAATCGTGGAAGATTAAATATCAATTGGTGCCGCCATTAAGTCTATTCATTGAAGCCATGACACAGGCAGAAATGGAAGACACGAGAGTATTAATATATGGAAGTTGAAACGTCTTAGCTCAAAACGAAGGCATTAGGTATTCACATGAAAAGTATTAATACTGCCAGTGAATTAATGTTTGACATCAAATGACTTGGAGGATGAGGTAATCAAATTAAATGATGGAAAATTGTGACGCCATCTACAAATGTATATGTAGCTTGCTTATCGTATATTTTCAGGAGCTGAAGTTTGTTAATGCATGACAAGGGAGGCACATATTATTTGAGTTGCGTAGCTATTGTGCAAAGTGAGGAGTCGAATGGGCACTAGTTGGGCGTAGCAACATAAGCTCCGTTTTAGAAGGAATTACTTAGTCAATTGAATCAAAAGTTAAGAATAATGGTTCGCTCCATATTAAAGTAACGATTCATGCTTGGGAAAAAAGACGTCATACTTGGTATATCTCGACAAGTAGAGACGGTTAGTTTTTAAGTTCGAAGTTTGAAAGCTGAGATATTTTTAAATATAAAGGAACGGTGGATATCGTGTTTGATTATTGCCACATCATACTAGGAGTTGTGTTTGTTTATTGCCACCATCTTGAGAGCTGAAGCCTGCCGTGATTGATAAATCAGGAGGCTTAGTTCAAGCATCAATCTCAATCAAGTCTTCTGGTGGGAATACCAAACGTCGGTACAGGCAATATAAGCTATTATTCAAGATTCGGGAATTGGCATTGCAATTCAAACATAGTCTTTGAATCGTTCTACGAAATGGAGATAAGAGTTTAGCGACAAGTTCATATTGGTATTAAGAGGCGTCAATTCAATCAATTAGCTTTTAGAGATACTTGATGAATTGGGAGCTGCTTGTCCTAGCCGTTCATTGAGACAAGAGAAGTCGTTATTATAGAATCGACTTCTTTATATTTCCTAGACAAGGAATGAAATGTGGAGTTAGAAGATAAAGATTTCGCAGTGGTTACAGGCTAGGAGACAAATGTTGGGAGAGATGGACATTTGAGGAGCCGTGGCAGTTTTGTTGAGACACACTTGTGAAGGAGGTCTGAGAAATTTTATATATTAAACCGGCAGCAGGGAGTATAAGCGATTGAGTTTGGAGTTTTATGTGTTGGGTATTTATTCAATTGGATGCTATTCCAATAATAAAGGTATCAAGCCGTTGTGTGAAAGACTTGAAAGTTTCAAAGTAAATTCCTTGGTCAACTTGAACAAATATTACATGCTGAATGAATATAATTTCTGAGGAAACAACAAATTGTGTATTTAATTCTGGAGTTGAATAGCTGATTATAATTTCCATCATTTAGTACAATGTTCAATATTATCATTCTATGTTTATTAAAGGAAGGTTTGGATTGATACTCCAAGATATATTTTAATTTTTGGTTGTCTTTTTATGCTTGATCTTTCATTTGTAATGATGAATGTATATAGTTCATTGAATTGAAAGCAATACTATTTATAGTCATCAATCAAGCATCAAAAAATATAAACTAGAAACTAGTGCAGAGCTGGAGTGAGTTAACTGTTTGACGGGATGCCTAAATAGTCCTATTGGTGGAAAATCGAGAAAAAAATTATACAAAAAGGGGTAGCTTCTTACATTGGTATCAGAGCTCAACTCTTCCTGCCATCCTAGTGGGTTGTGCGTATGATCATTTGACAGTTTGAGCATGGCAAGCAAAGATAGAAAATGGATGGCTAGACTACTTCATGAATTGGGTAGTAAGCTCGGTAGCTTATCTCAAGCAAAGAGTGATGCATTGACCACATTGAAAGGTGTAGAAGAATGTTTGATCATTGTTGAATAGTCACCTTCTAACGTATTGCAGATTGCCCTTGTTCCTACCGTGACTTCTTTGGGTCAGCACAAGTGGTTGAGACATGCTGATGAAGAGGTAAGGTTGCTGGTCACTTCTTGTTTGAATGAAGTTTTGAGAATATTGACTCCTCAAGTACCTTATGATGACGAAACAATGAAAGAGGTAATTAAATTGCTGGTGGGTAGTTATCAAGACTTGGGTGAAATGAAAAGTTTTCACTTTTCTACAAGGATTGCAATACTCAAAACTTTTGCAAATATTAGATTGAGTAACCTTATGTTGGACCTTGAATTGCATGTTTTGATTCACCAAATGTTTCTCTTTTTCCTTGGTACAATCATAGAAGAACATAATGATGATTTTATGGCAGCCATGCAAACTATTATGGTTCAAACTATTGATGAAAGTGGTATTAATTTTCAGCCTATCATAACTTTGTTATTGGCTGTCATGAAGCAAGAAAAGGTCACTTCTTCAGCTGCTTATGAGTTGGCCAATAGTGTGTTCAAACAATGTGAGGCAAAGCTGAAACCTTTCATGGTTAATGAGGAGCAAGTGGAAGAAAAAAAAATCGCAATAGTTGATGAAATTCCTTTTGAGGATGTAATAAAGTTAGCTGATGTTGAGAGCCATGAAGTTGAAGACAAATCAGAAAAAATGTTGCATGAAGTTGAGATTGATCCTTTGCCCAACGAGTTATGTGATTTGAGGGGAAAGATGAAAGTTACTGAAGATATGATTGTTGCAGCCCTATCACATTTTGATCATACACAAAAAGTCATTGAAGAACTCATTTGGGAAGCTCAAATTGAGAAGAGGAAAAAGGGAGTTGCAAGCGGAGTCTCTTGTACTCACTTGTACTCTATCAAAAAGGCTTTGGAAATAATGAAAACAGATTATGTGCAATTGCTTATGGAAATGGGATCTAGCTGTGAAGTATGCTGAAGAAAAAGAAAGAGAAGCTGATGATCTTTGTTTGCAGTTAAGTATGACTCACTTTTCATTATACAAAGCAGAAAATTCTAGTTCTAGTGCAGCCACACCCAAGGAGCATGGAAATGATGCAAGGATTATAGAGACTAATAAATTAATTGAAGGGATTGAGGAACTTCATAGATGCGAAACAATGCATAATGATTCCAGTAGCCTTCATAATAAAGGAATTCAGTATGATGACAGAGATGGGACTCCATATCTTGAAAATGAATTTTCGAATTTTGAGGATCAATTTTCATATGAAAATGCAGATTGCAGCCATGAGATAGCTGATATAATAGGTGATGAAGGCAGTTTTTAGTGTGCTACACTTCATGAATCAACAGGTGTTGATGAGCTTCACGTTGATGCTGATTTAGAACAAACTTCCAAGTGGACAAGTACTGATTTGGAATTACATTGTGATCAAGTTAATAGAAGTTCTTTTCAGCTTACTAATGATCCTCCTTTTTAGTGGGATGCAAATTCCACATTTGATAACCCAGCTTTTGTGTTGGGGAATGAAATGACTTTTGATTCTAATGATATGGTGGAAGAGGAAAACAAGATATGGGATCCAGGTAAATCTAAAGATTGGGCTGTTGAAATGGGCTTTAGGAAAAAGTGTAGATTTGAGGCTGTTGTTTGCGTTCCAATCAGCCAACATAATATTTTTGTCACTTACATATAGGTGGTTTGGTTAGAATATTCAATCAATGAGGGATTCATGTATCAATGAGATTTCAGTTTGGAGCCAGAGGTTGCTTGTTTTGTAGGATCATAGGTGTGCCAAGTTCAAATTGGGCATGTTGAGTTGGTTATTTTTATCAGAGTGGTGCATCGGCAACTTGGTGATCGTTCAGGAGATTGGTTTAGGATCTTGGAATAATAGTTGGTGTTAGTTTGATGCAATCAGGTGGCTTGGTAGTTGTGCTGACATTGCTTGAGGACAAGCAATATTTGAGAAGGGCGGACTATAATGTCCCCATTTTTATAAGTCAGTATTGTAGTCAAATAATTAATTTAATGTTGTCAAAAAGGCTAAATTAAAAAGAGACAACTTAATTTAATTATGCAAGTGGCAAAAGTAACTTAAGTTAGAAAAAAGAGTAAAAGTATTAATTAGGTTGTTTTTGAAGGTAAATTCTCAAATGAATTAAAATTGAAGGGAAAAAGAATGAGAATTCAAGAAATCATGCAGGAGTTACAGAGGGAAATGAATTAAAAGATTTCTAGAGCAATTGTTTCAGGTAGGTTGGATTTGGTTTTGTGAAACAAGTTTTTGGCTGGAGTTCATCCAGAAATTTGTGAGGACGAAATCCTTCTCACATGGAATATCATCTTCGGTGTTGGAAGACACACCCGGGATGGTGCTGACAATCCTACTTCAGGGGCTGTGTAGGCGCATTCATAGTATAGTCTTAATAGAAGTTTGATGGGAAAAACAGAAATTAAAATGATCATTGTATTTCATTGTTACAGAAAATTTTATTTGCCTTATCAAATATTGTTACTTTCAGCTACTTTGTATTTGATCTGTATATTCGTACAAGAAGGCCAATAGTTATTGTTGTAAATCTGATGAGTTGTTTCTTAAAAAAAAACAAGGGAGTTCTAAATTTATATTAGGAGTGGTAATTCTAGAGATTCAATGTAGTAGTAGCTTATTGAAGTTATATAAGGTGGAAATTCATATGGAGGCAATTTAATAGAGCAAGGTTTTTGAGCCTTTATATTTGTGTGGAGTAAGCAAAGAAAAGAAGAATCGACCATATTCTGCCGTCGCAGATAAGAGGAATCAAGCTAACGTTTCTTTTGCAAAGGTTCCATACATTGAATTAGATGTAATTCCTAGATATGCCGACTGAAGAGGTCATGGCTTATTTTTAGCAGCCGTAAAAATCAAAGGGAAATTGTGGAAGATTAAATATCAATTGGTGCCGCCATTAAGTCTATTCATTGAAGCCATGACACAAGCAGACATGGAAGACGTGAGAGTATTAATATATGGAAGTTGAAACGTCTTAGCTTAGAACGAAGGCATCGAGTATTCACATGAAAAATATCAATACTGCTAGTGAATTAATGTTTGACATCAAATGACTTGGAGGATGAGGTAATCGAATTAAATCATGGAAAATTGTGATGCCATCTACAAATGTATCTATAGCTTGCTTATCGTATATTTTCAAGAGCCAAAGTTTGTTAATGTGTGACAGGGGAGGCACATATTA
Organism: Sequoia sempervirens; assembly: GCA_007258455.2. Classification (NCBI taxonomy): domain Eukaryota; kingdom Viridiplantae; phylum Streptophyta; class Pinopsida; order Cupressales; family Cupressaceae; genus Sequoia; species Sequoia sempervirens. The sequence goes on from VDFB02114349.1 coordinate 18,761, forward strand.
TTTGAGTTGTGTAGCTATTGTGCAGAGTGAGCAATCGAATGGACACCAGTTGGGCGTAGCAACATAAGCTTTGTTTTAGAAGGCAATACTTAGTCAATTGAATCAGAAGTTAAGAATAATGGTCCGCTTTTTATTAAAGTAACGATTCATGTTTGGGAAAAAAGACATCATACTTGGTATATCTCAACAAACGACAAATCAAGTCAAGTTTTCTACATGGTACATTGATTCTACAACGTATCAACATTTTACATATAGGAAGGATTGGTTCTTTGATTATACAGCTTGCTAAGATTTTGTGATCTTCGGTAGTGGTGAGTATACAATTGTTGGGAGAGACAATGTTCAAATAACCTCTGGAGGGAAAAATCTTCTTTTCCTCAATGTATGTTCTGTTCTGGGCATGAAGCTCAATTTGTTCTCAGTGAGTCAGCTTATGTGCCACTATCCCAAGTTGGACGCCATTTTTAGCACACACAAGTGCCATATTGTTGACAAGGATTCCAAGAAAACCATTGCACTTGACATAGAGGATCATGGTTTATATCGACTTATTGATACAAGAGATGTTCAGGAGCGTTCATTGGCAGCCAATAGTTCATCTGCTATCAATACTCTTTGGCATCGACGTTATGGGCATCTCATCCTTTCTTATCTCTCTCAATTGGCTCGAGAGAATATGGTAGAAGGTTTACCTAAAATCCAACAACAAATATAGGGTGTTTGCAAAGCTTGCCAAGTAGTGAAGCAACATAGAACTTCATTTTTAAAAGGACAAACTTGGAGAGCACACAAGGTCCTTCAATTAGTTCATGCAAATGTATGTGGACAATTGAATACGACATCTATTGGTGGTGCCAGGTATTTTTTTTGTTGGTTGATGATTTCAATAAGAAAATGTGGGTGTTTTTCTTAAAAGAAAAATCAGATGTGTTTAACAAATTCCAAAAGTTGAAAGCATTAGTAGAAAAAGAATTTGGTTGTTTAATAATCATTCTTAGGTTTGATGATGGAGGTGAATTTTGTTGAAGCAAATTCACAAACTTTTGTGTTAAACATGATATCAAACGTCAGTTCACAACACCTTATACTCCACAAGAGTGTTCCCAAGAAGTTTTGAGTAGAGGTAGTTTACACTATTGTTTATCTTCTCAACAAGTCTCCGACATAGGAAATGAAGGAGAAGACCCTAGAGGAAGCATGGTTTGGGAGGAAACCAAAGGTGAGCCATCTAAAGATTTTCGGTTCTACTCCATATGTTTCTATTCTAGATGCAAAGAGAACCAAACTGGACTCTAAGAGTTAGAAGTTAATGCTCATAGTGTACAATGAAAATCATAAAGTCTACAGGTTGATTGATGTGGCCACTGATCGCTTGACATTCAATAGGGATGTGGTGATTGATGAAGAGGTTGGGCCTTTTGAACTCTCTTTTGACATCAAGAGTACTGAAGATCAGCCTTTGAAGGCTAAAGATTTAGGTGGCCAACTTCCAATAGCTACATTTGAAGGGGGAGACTCGAATGTTTCCAAACATGTGGAATCTCCTAGGCAAGTACCAGTACTAGATGATTTTCTTCAGGATAACCTAGATTAGTATCTAAATGATATAGTACTAGGCAACCCAAGTCATGATGACCATGGTGATTTTGATGAAGTGGTTTCTACACAAAGACCTAAATCATGGGAAAAAATCATTGGTGATGTTCATGATGATGAAATGGTCGAGGGTTGATCATTTAGAGGCAAGAGCAAGCAAAACACATTTAACTTTTCTCTTATGGCTAACATTCAGGGTGTTTATGAACCCTAGGATTTTGTAGATGCGAAAGGTAAACTTGAATGGGAAAAGGCCATGGAAACTGAACATCAGAGTCTTATGAAAAATAAGACTTGGGTTCTCTCAAATATTCCACTAGGAAAGAGATCCATTGGCTGCAAATGGGTGTACAAAGTCGAGTTCAAAGCTGATGGTACACTTGACAAGTGCAAAGCATAGTTGGTGGCTAAAGGGTTCTCGCAGATAGAATGTATTAACTATGAGGAGACCTTTGCTCCTACAACAAAGATGAGCATCATCCGGTTAGTTCTAGCCATGGCAACACAATTTGGTTGGAAAGTCCATCAAATGGACATCAAGAGTGCCTTCCTCAATGGTGTTTTGGAGGAAGAAGTGTACATGACACAGCCTCAGGGTTTTCAGGTTGCAGGAAAGGAACATCAGGTATGCATATTGACGAAGGCTCTTTATGGCCTGAAGTAGGCACTTAGAGCATGGTACATAAAGATTGACTGGTATTTGGATCAACAGGAATTCTAACGAAGTCCTTCAGATCCAAATTTATACATCAAAAGCATAGGCAATGAAATCATCCTTCCGTTTATTTATGTGGATGATATCATTATTAGAGGTAGAGAGGCACATTTGATTGAAGAAATCAAATGTAACTTGTGTAAGGATTTTGACATGATAGACTTAGAGCTCCTACAATATTGCCTAGGTGTAGAGGTTTGGTAGACAGGTGGTTGTATTTTTATTTCTCATTCTAAACATGCCTTATGTTTGCCAAACAAGTTCAAAATGATAGATTGCAAAATCTTGTCTACACCTATGGAGAAAGGGTTGAAGCTTTAAGCCAAAATTGACTCAAAGTTCATCAATGAGTCAACATTCAAACAACTAGTAGGTAGCCTTATCTATCTTACAACCACTAGACCTGATTTGAGTTATGCTATGAGTAACATTTCCTATTTTATGACAGCCCCAAAGGTAGAACATTGGGTTGCAGCGAAGCGAGTATTGAGATATGTGAAGGGGACACTTGACTTTGGCATTCTGTATAGCAGAAGGAAAGATCCTAGACTGGTTGGGTTCACATATTTAGATTGGACAGGTTCTGTTGATGACAAGAAGTCCACTTTTGGATATATTTTTAGTCTTGGTATTGGTGCAGTCACATGGATAAGTAAGAGGCAGTAGCTCTTTCCTTGACAAAAGCAAAGTATAGGGAAATGGCAAAGCAACATGTGAGTCAATATGGATTCAGAGGATGCTTTCAAACATGCAAATGTCTCAAGTAGGGCCTTCACCCTTTTTTTTGTGAAAATCAAGGTGTGCTAAAGCTTGCCAAGAATCCAGTCTTCCACAAGCATACCAAACATGTGGAGCTTCATTGTCATTTCATCAGGCAATTTGTAGAACAAAGTTCAAACATTATTACCAAGTCCTTGAGTCTTGAAAAATTTGTGAAATTTTGGGATAAGCTTGATGTAGTTAGTAGAATGACCATTAAGGGAGGGTTTTAAAGTAATGTTTTATATTGTAATGGTCAATTAGCTTTTAGGATAGACTTTAGGAATCTTCTTTTTGTAAAGTCATGTTGACTTTAGATATTTTTCCTATGAGTTGTCAATCTTATCCTATGAGTTGTCATCTTTATTCTTTGAGGATAAGACATTTGTCATCCTTATCCTTTGCGGATAAGACATTTGTCATCCTTATCCTTTGTGGATAAGATATTTGTCATCCTATAAGGATGCTTTTGTTCCTTATTTCTTAATAGATTTTATGCAATCTTGGTTACTTTCTGTGTGCTGTTTTTGTAATAGAATTCACTTTCATGTGTCACTAGTATGGTAGTTATTTAACTTGTAATACTTTGTTTTTGATACCCTAGATAGGCGCAAGGCTATAACAAAGCATGCTTCCATTTCAAAATGATTTTTCTGTGCCCAAAGGCATGTGTTTTTGATTGTGCCCTTGTAGTTATGATGAATGAAAACTTGTTAGCTTTGAAAAATTTGTTCTTTGTTCAAAGCTTGTTGCACATGATGAGGGTTTTTTGACAACAATTTCTTGGTCTTTTAAAGACTGCACGTTTGAACTTTGTTGTCTCTTGAAACTTAACCTGTATGCACTATCATTTCTTCAATAATTAACGTTTGCAGGTTTTCTTGAACAACAAAACATGGGAAATAAGAAGACAATTTTTTTGAAATGTAATTGTTTGAATTGATTGAAAATGAAGCTCTAGTTTGGAAATTTGACACAATACAAAAAAACTCGTTTGAAAACAACAATTGCCTTTGTCCAAGGACCACAATGTATACTTACTGCGTAGGAGAACTACAAAATCTTTGGTCTTACATTGAGTCCAATCCATTATCAGCTGGTGAATAGAGTTGATTATTCTTAAATCATGCAAAAAAAAACATTCTTGAATCACCTAACAAACCACAAAACATGATGTTACATTACAAAAAGGGAAAATACAATACTATATAACGAAAACATCATAGATTGGGAAACAACATATGGCATAACCAAGAAAACAAAAATGCTCTTATACAAGAGGCAATAAAGGGAAACTAAGTGGGTTACACAAAACCATTTATAGGCTGGTGAAAGTGACAAACTCTACTATTGAGTTGAGATTTTATTTGTGGCAACTCATGCCCTTAAAACCTTTGCAATTTTTTTGCAAAGATCCATAGGTAGGAATGATTTTGCAACAAAAATTTCATCGTGAATTGATTGATGTTAGTTGGTTTGGATTTGGAATGATTGTCCATAAAAAAATGTTTCTAGTAGGTGAAGTTATTGCGTCTCCTTCTATAGGTGTCTAAAATGATCTTACTATGGTAGAACATTTGTAGAGATAGTAATCGATACATATTGGATTTGGTCCACTTCACTTGTTACTTTGACATACTTGACTTTGAATTTAGTCAAAGCATCATCCTCTGGAAAAGGTTGAAGCTGCTGAAAGAAAATCTTCATTAGCCACTCTTGACTTTCTAGATCTACAATGGGTATTAGTAGTGCACATTGTGGTAGGAATATTTCTTGGTCATCATCATTTGTTGAACGTTCGTTTGACAACTCATCTAGGTTTGAATGAAACAAATCATCAAAATTTGAATCTTCAAACACTAGATCATTGTTAAATTAGAAATGTTAAAAAATATCCATCTTCAGCAATAGACTTTGCCATCCATTGTCATTTGACATAAAAGCAAGAGTAGGAATGTGATCTTCTAATGTTTGCACTTCCTCTTCCTTGATATCTTCTTGGCATTCCTCATCCTTTCTATTCATTCTTTCATATGTTTGATTCCCTTCATATATTGCTTGTACTTGTCCAACCACAAATTGGTTACTAGTTTTTGAATTTTTAGTACCTTTGTCTTTTTTGATCATAAATGGGTGTTCTATAATCCTTTCTTCACCACAATGTGCTGAAACAAAGAGGTCTTGGGTTGAATTCGCCATCAATGAAACATTATTATACTCTATAGCAACCTTTCTTGGTATAGGTGCATTGTTAACCATTGAATGCTCAATCAATGTTATGTATTGAAGATGAGGATGAAGATGACTCAAAACTTCAAAAGGAAATTCACTATGTCAACCGTTGAAGATCCACTCTCTAGGTCTTGAAAGAAAAAAACAAGATTTGGCCATGAGTCCTCCACATTTATCTTCACCTTGACGAGTGCCTCTAGAGCTAATCTATATTTAGGAAATTGTTTTTCATCTAACTATGATCTTTCATTGGCATCATGAAAATATCAAAATATATATAGAATTCACAAAATTTGGTGTGGCAGCCTCCTTAGATAAAGAAATATCCAAAGTCTTTTGACAATAGATTTAGATGTTGAAGAAAAATGTCAATTTCTAGGATGAGATTCTTTGTTTCTTCATTAGATAGTGCCTGAACAATTTGAGTGGTTTGACCTCCATCGATTACATCTGGTGCAAGCTCTTCAAACAACCCTTTGAACAAAGAGAATGTAATGTCCCCTATTTGGGATATTCCTAGATTTTTCCCTAAAAGCACAATTAGAATCCAAAATAAGAAATTTAATGCACTGAAGATTGTAAATTTACCAATCGAAATGCCCTTTTTTAAGATATAAATCCTGGTTTAGGTTTTGCACACAATATTAGTCACTAGAAATTGACATTAGCTCATAAGCCATGATAATATATGTATTATTAGTCATTAGTAAACATTAGGATATCCATGCACATTAGTCGCATCAAAATTCTAATTAATGCAATAGCCATTCCAATATGGATTCCCATAATAATCTTATTAGGAATTTGTTGAATGTCTGCAAACCGCAGTCTCAAGGTTGGTTACCATTGTATTGCCAGAGCATGGAAGGTGGGCTGCCCTTCTATCCCTCAGTCCACCTTGGAGGCGCTCCATCCTCCTTGATCAAGCTCAGGAGCACTCATTCGCCTCCCAACCAACGAGTGTTGCATCTCGAGGTGGCGTGCTTGATAAGATGTATGAAGATTGCTTCCTTCAAGAAGCCCAAGAGCACTCATATGTCTCTCGGCCCCACAAGTGTTGCATGTTGGGGGTGACGTACTTGACAAAGGAAAATCCGATACTTCCCATCTCGTGAACTCAGACGGTTGATCGACCTTCCTGATTTGCAATCATTTCTCTAAATTCAAAATAGATTATAATACAAATCTATTATCTATATTTATAATAAAGGAAGAATCATAATTATTTATAAGAATTAATAATTGTTGCAACCATCATTATTGCATAATTGTATATAAACATTATAATCCTCTTGCTAGTAAATAATATTTATTTCCAATAAGGTTCCAATGCTTATTTTCCCTTTTCCAATCTATTGGCTTGATTGATCTCCAATTGATTGTAATGTTCCCTTCTCAGCAGTAATCAGTGCAGTTGGCTGTTAGCCTATTCCGGAGTCCCGTAGGCTAGTCAGGAGTAGTAATTAGGGTTTCCTATTTTGTAGGAGGATGTTTTGGCGGTTTTGGAGGCTTGCATGTTGGAGTCTTGCAGTTTGGATTCTGGATTACTTCTGGGTTTTTAGAGAGCTTCGCAGTGGTGTGACATGCAAATGAAATATAGGACTTTTTTGGACTTACTTTTTTTAGTAAGTTGCGACGGCTGCTCAAAATGTGGTTAAAATGCATTTGGACACACTTACTATTTTTAGTAGTATGCTATTTTTAGTAAGTGCTATTTTTAGCAGGGTTTCAGTGGGCCAATTCTGAGGCTATTTCAGGCAAGTCACTTGAGCAGTTTGGTCTTCAACACTTCTGGAGTTATTTTTGGCAGGTCAGAGCTTGTGTTGGGTGCTTCTTTTGGGAGGTAAAATATTTTATTAAGTGAAATATTAATAAGGCTTGATGGACACCTAAAGGGAGAAATAAGTGATTTTTTATTAAAGTATTTCACTTTATGACTTGGGACGCCTAACCTTTGATGTTTTAAATAAAGTTATATCTCTCATGTGCTTTGGACGCCTAGCCTTGTGAAATTCAAATGCAAACTCAAGTCAAATGTGGATTTCGCCCTAATTGGAGGGAAAAGTGGATTTGAATTGAGGAGAAAAGTTATAAATATGAGCCTTGGCCTTCATTTGGAGTTATCCATTAAGAAATTATAACGAAGTGCTACCAAAATGGTGATTCAATTGCTTCGAGGAATGCATACCTCCTAGCTATCTTGGTTTCTTGCTTGAAAGATAGCAACTAGCTAAGAGAAAAGGTTGTTCTTTACACTGAAGAATAGATGGAGCTCATTGTAATGAAGATGTTTGAAGTTTTCTGAAGTTCTTTTGATGTTTTTGTCAGTTTACAGGTTGGTGGTTTTGTAGTGTTGAAAGAGATTTTCAATCATAAGTATTAGAGTGAATTTTGTTTGCTTCTGGGTAGTTTCTCAATCTATTCCTATGCCCTTGGCGCCCCTCTTTGCAAAGTTTTGGAATTTTTAATGAAGTTTAGAATTTTATCTTGGAGGTCGCCCCTTCTCCTAGGCCGTACCATGCCTGTTGTTGTCTTGGAATTCGTGCATAAATCATTTGTTGGTGTTTGATGCAGTTTATACATCTAAACTTGGGCACCATCCCTCCTAGTTTCATTTGCAGCTTATTTCATGTTAATCTGATGAGTTTTGGAGGAGTTAGGAGCATTTAGGCGGGTTTCATGCTTGCTGGTTTGGGTTTAGTGCTTGCTGGTTTGGTATATCAGATTGTTAGAAGTTTGAGTTTTGGGTTTGTTTTTCATAGTTGCGAGCTTGAGAAATCTAGAGGATCATATAATAACATTTTGGAGTGATTGGGCAGCAATATCTCATTGTTATTTGTAGATTATATCTTATTGTAAGACTGAAATCAGTAGTATTGATTCAGTCATCTTATTTTTGCAACTTAACTTTTATAATTTCCATGATTGTGGAAGAGATAGGCCTTGCTGTCTTTACTTTCAACATTTCTTTACTGTACTGCCTGCTGAACAAGCGGAAGGGGTCGGCAAGCCGCCCATACTTTACTTTTCATGCACTTTGTAATCCTCATAATGTTGATCGGTTGAGCCGTCAATCTACTCCCGCTGAATAAGTGGTCGAGTTGCATAATCATTGTATTTCCAACACTTTCAATTTATTTGCTAACGATACCTGATGCCATATGATATCACCTCGCTTGTCATTGGGATCTTGGTGAACATTCTTGGTGTAGGGTTACTTTCATCAGTTGGTTTTGGTTTTGCTAACGCTGATGGGTGAAGTTGTTGATGTGAAAATTTTAAAAAAATTGTAAGGGGGTTATTTCATCGATGCAATGATCCAGTGATGCCTTCTCCAATAATTTGATCTATCTTTTACATATTTACTTGAGATGGGGTCATAACTCTTCATCTTACCCTTTTGCAAGTGTCATAACCCATCGCTGCGTAAACTCTTAGTAATTTACTTTCAAATTTCTGTTTTGTGGATCACAGCTAATCTTCTTTATTTATTCTTAACCAATTATAATGGTAGGGTGGCTGCCTTTTGAAAAAGAGGCAATCAAGGAATTGCTGCGATTTCTTTATTTAATATTTGGGAGTTGATTACTACTTTGGTGGGGGCATGACAGAGAAGAATCTACTAGGTTCATCATCTTCTCTAGTGTGTTTGGCAACTTCTTGTTTGCTACTTCACCCCTTAGATGTTTGTATGACTTCATCCACTTCAAAGAATATATGGCATAGTTGCTAAGTCACAAAGTTCAGTGAACTTTATGCATGGAAGTTCGAATTTTATCGAATATGAAATATTAATTTGAAATTCATTGAAATTCGCCGAATTTCTTTGTATGAAAAAAACACAGTTTTTTTCATTAAAATATATTTTTGAAAGCTGCTTTTTAGGGTTTTTTAAAGCAATTTCTGGGGTTTGCGATTTTTTTTTTTTTAATTTTATAAAATGACACTATGTTAATATATTTATCAATGTTAAACTATTTTGACAATTTTGTGGATATATTACTTACATATATATATTTTTTAAAATTACATAAGACGAATTTAATGTGGATTTTTCTCGAACTCGAATTCAAACTTTGTGACTTAGCATAGTTGTGTAACATTAGGCTCTTGAGTCTCAAAGAATTTGAGCAAAGTAGGCAGAATATCTGTTTTTAATGGACACTCTTGTTCCATTTGATTATGCAAGCATATGACATCATTCAATGTATGATTATGCATTTTTTAATTACCTTATTAGGTTCATTTTGGGTATAAATCGTCATTGAGCCCCAATGGGGTTCATCTACTTGATGTTGAGGATAACCCAAAGACCCTTGTTTTTTATTTGAAGCTGTTAAAAGCTATATGGATCTTTAATCTCAAGACAACTTCTTCCATCATGTTGATCTATTGCATGACACATGTAGTATGACTGTGAAGAAAAAGAAGCTTTTGCCACTTGCCTTCTAGCAGAAGTAGATAAACTGAGAGCCATCGCTGATATAATCAATCTCATTTTTGCTTGAAGGATGCGGATATTGCTTAAGTGGTGGGACTTTGTAATATTCCCCCCCTTTTTTTTTTCAGTTTTAGCACAACAAACCAGCACCAAACCACTGATTAGCATTAGCTCCAAATCAAAACCAACTTGTAAATAACCCTCACCAAGAATGTTCACCAAGATCCCAGTGTGGGCGAGATGATAGCATATGGTTCCGGGGATTGTTAGCAACTGAAATGAATTACAAAACCAAATGTAGGCGGCTGGCCGACCATGAGAAGAGAGAATTACAATGTAGGTAGATAATTGGCCATAATTCCGCTCTACCACTTATTCAGTGGGGGGAATAATTCTCCACTCTACCACTTATTTCAGTGGAGGGAAAATAAACAAGAATAAAGATAATTATTTAAAACTCAACCACTTCTTCGTGGGAGTGTATACAAACATAAACTTGCAGCAATAAATAAATAACAGCTGTTAGTACTACTAACTAGCTTTACAATAAATGTATTCAGCTACAAAACTCAAAGATAAGCTTTCAAAATCACCCAATGGTTAGAGTAATAATCCTCTTACTCTTACAATACAAAATTGATATGAAATATGAGCTCAATCAGCAAGTTATCATAATTCAATAAGTCTGATTAGAAACAGCATGTATAGTAAACCAGACTAGCAATAGCAAAACTCATTGAAATGGACATAGCTTCTCCAATACAGCTCGGAATGCTCCCAAACCACAACCAAATGACAACTAGGAGCTAGATGTCTCACTTCCAACTAAAAAATTGTGCTAGATCAGCAACCACAGAAAGGCATGAATCCCAATGCAGTCACCATGAGATGGTACGGCCTCCAAGAAGGGTCGACCTTCTCTTAAAATTCAGAAACTCAGCAATAAATTCTGATAATTTGCTCAACTGTGCGCCCTCCACAGTAGAACAACATGAGCTAATACCCATAATGAAAAATAAATTCGATAACGAAGCTATCAGTGAATTTTCGCTTTAGCCATGTATAAACCAGCAGCTAGATAACAGGCTATACAACAACAACCTGTCCAAAAACTTCAGAATTAAGGCTCAATCTGCACCTTTGTGTGAAGTATAGTCTCAAATAACCACCTAGGTAGCCATAGTTTTAGGCCCGAAGGATGGTGAGTTTGCTAAGCTTCCCCTTAGCCAGGTTTTGGATTTAGTCCAACAACATAACGCTACAATAAAATTCTAGCATAATCAGCTCCTCACAAAGCATCAATATATAAGCTCAATTGGGCGAATGAAGCAACCTGTAACTCCTAGCAAGAAAACTCTTCAAATCCTCAAAAGGACATCCACCTCAAAGCATTTTCAAAAATATTTAAAACTTTATAATATAAAGAACCGGACCAATTTTTTTTGTTTTTCACAAAGCAATTACAATGAACACGCACCCGTTAAGGTTAGCTCTAAACCAAAACGATGCGGAAGGTAACTCTAACCAATGTACACCAGGATCCCGATGTGGGCAAGGTGTGAGCATTGGTCAGAGGATCTAATGCAAATGCAAACTAGAAGGGAACTCTAACCAAGAATGCGCCTGTGCAGACGAGCATATGGTCAGAGGATCAATGCATGATGAACTGAAGTAACCCTAACCAAGAATGGCGCTGAGTGATGGCGAGCATATGGTCAGAGGGTCCCTAAACTACTAACTGAAAGCAAATAGGCGGCAAGCCAGCCTCTTCCACTTATTCAGTGGGAAATACAATAGAGTAAATGAGAGGTAAGAGAAGAATGGCTGATAGTACTACTAACAGCTTACAATATATCAGAATGTTCAATTAAATCTAGAGTTTTCAAGTTCTTCACTGCTGCAACTGTATAGTATATCTTCCCAAAACCAAATGTAACTTCCAATGCTCAATCCCAGCCAAAGGGACAACTTTCTCAATTCTGATATATCAGACCTGCAACATAAAATGGAGAAATCTGCAACCAAACACTCACTCAAATGCTTATATCTTGCTCAAAACTCACCCTAATGACATGAAATCAAGTGCAGATTGCTCTAAGGATGAAGGCGCCCAAAATGAAAACCTAAAACCTCACCAAACAGCCTCCATTAATTTTGCACAAATCCCAAGACATCTTCAAAATGGTACGGCCCTCTTAAAGGGGTGATTTTCCTAGTAAAAATCAGAATCTTCAAATAAAAATCCACAAGTTTGCAATAAGGGTCGCCCCAAGTAGAGGAATGGACATAGCAAACACCCAGAACAATATTCTTTTTATTTTTTGAGATATGAATTAAAACTACCTACAGCTATGCAACATCAGCAACTCTGAAATATGACAAAATACTTGAACAACAACTACCAAATGCAATGAAACTCAACTACAATGCTAAACAACCCAACTACAATCTAATTCTCAACTTGTTGCTATCTTCCAAGCAAGAAGATGAGCCAAATGCTAGGAGGTATGCTTTCCTCAAAGCTTGCCTGAATACATTCCAGCAGACAGAAGATCCCAAATGAAGAGCTGAGGCCAGAATAAATAGATATGAGAAGAGCCTTCTAGAACCTTCAAGAAGGGCGCCCAAACCCTAAATTTGAATTCAACACATCTTCCCTCCAAAAGGTGGCGTCCTTTTTCCCTTAGTAAAATATTTCACCTTTTTAAAAATCAACCTTTCCTCAAGTAGGCGTCCCTTTTTACTTAACCCATAATTTGGCCTCAAAATATAATTTATCTTTTCAATGAAGAGCTTACCCATCAAATCCCCTTTTTAAGAACAACATAAAGTTATAATGCTAGGCAAGGGGGTGTTATAATATTAAATTATAATATTATAGTGTGAAAATACTTATCTCTCCATAAAAAATGCACCCAAGGGCCAAAAACAATATTGCCAACTGAACCATCTGGAGAAGAAGACCAATTGAACTGAACCCAACGTCCACGCCAAAAATAGAATTTACTAAAAATAGTAAATTCATGAAGTTGCTCAAAACACCAAACTGAACATACCACGCGAAGCTCTGAAAACCCAGAAAGAATCCGCAATCCGATTTCCAAACTTCAAGCAACAACCTCCTCAAAATTAGGAAACCCTAATTTCACCATCCGAGTAGCCTACGAGTCTCGGAATAGGCCAACGGTCAATGAACGATCACATTTGAGAAGGGACATTACACATAATCTCCTTAAGTCGTCCCACTTTGCTGGAGAAATAATTAAACATTAATAAAACAATAATGAGCTTAAATGAGGCGTCCCCCTTCATGACCTCATTTTTAAAACAACTTGAAGTTAATTGGCTAGGCATGGGGTACAAACTCAAAATATAAACTTGACTAAGTATGGAACTCAGTCGAAGGAGGTAGCCAAGAGCAACGCCCAAACTGCAACTGATAAACTGCTAAAAATAGCAAACTGACATTAACCGAACTGAACCAAGCTGATGAAGATGCCACTACCACAAATGGACTTAATAAAAATAGCAAATGCCAAAAATAGTAAGTTTACTTCAAACTCAACAGAAAGCCAAACTGGATTGCCTCACTGCTAAATATGGAAATGTGAACTGTGTATGATTGAGTTGCTGCTAGAATGATACTGCTATAAATAGTAAGTTTACAAAACTTCATCAGAACACCAACTGAGTGATAATCATGATTTACTATAAATAGTAAGTGCTCGGAAAGGTTGTTAGAATTAGATGCATGACACACCACCTCGAAGGTCTCTGAAAACCCATAAACCTTTCTTGCATGCAAGGTATTAGTCAAAATTGCATGTCATTATCTTAACATGCATATTACCTCATCTTGAAGCTCTCAAAAAACCCAGAAAGCTTCACTAGACATGCATCAAAAACACACACATGCAAACCTTCAAAATTGCATCTGAAAGCGAAAACCCTAATTTCCAAATCTGCTTAGCCTACAAGTTTCCGGAAATAGGCTAAATCCAAAAAGAAGAGCGTAGGGCTAAATTGGGGTCATTACAGACTTTCAAGGGAACTAGTGACTTGATTGAATATTTCTCAATTCTTTTTGAAGTAATCATTTGATCCTCCAACTTGATGGCATGTTCTTGAGCATCCTTCAATTCAGTAGCATTACTTGTCTTGAGAAAGAAAGCAACATCTAAAGATAAAGAATTTATAAAACTAGATGCAACAAGTGTCTGATCTAAGATGCTAGGCTACCAATTCCGAGGTATCCAATATATTGGGCTATTGGCTCTTGGATATCAAGAAAATAAAAAGAACATACCTTCTATTAGTTGTTTGGTATGAATGAAATATAGATTTATAAGTGAATCCTTTTCTATTAAACAACAATAAACTTATAAAATATGAATTTATAAAGAAATATACATTTCTCTTTATTTAGTAATTTAAAATAATAATAAAAAATGAACTTCTATTATGAACTCTTATTGTTAACCTTTTTTTTTTTCAAATTTTATCCTTGTAGAACATAGAGATCAATTGGAACTTTGTGATAATCTATAACTGTTTTCTACTGACTTTGATGGTGTTATAATTACCTTTTTGTACATATTGTGGATTAGTTGTTCTCAAAATGGTTTTTATTTGCTGATTTGCCATATAGATATTTTCTTTATTACATGCATCTACTGTTTTCATATTTCAATTCTTTCTTTAAGCAATACCATTTTATTGGTGTGTAGAGAATTGTGAAGTTTTACTAGATGCTGCCCCTTTCAAAAGGATTAAATTCTTTTATTGACATATGCCTTTCCACCAAATTTCGTAAGTATTTTTGATTTCACGATTACTTTGACTCTCAAGAAATGTACCGAATGATTGAAATTTGGAACACATTACTCTTATGCTTCACAAAATAAACAGTCTTGTAAATAACCAATGAATGTAACAGTGTGGATATCTCCTAATAAGGAAGCCTTTTAATAGGAAACTTCCCATCCTGATGTTTTATTTCCTTAACATATTTCTTTCTAAAATTTGTATGTCACTTTTATGAGTCATTGAACAAGAGATAACTAGATGCACGATTATGTATCTTGCAGTCCTATCCATAGACAAACTAATATTATATATGATTTCTACTGTTTACATAATTAACTAAGCATAGCAGTAGACATAGATATGCCATCATTATGAAAGATATTGACCGCTTGTTTGCACAATGGATTTGTTGAAAGCCCTTGTTTGTAGCCAAGTTTGCCTGCTTGGTTATCCCTAGTGTTGCAAAGGGATGTGTCCTTGGGGGTTGTGTGACATCCCTGATGTTTAGGGACTTGGAGGGGATGCTCCCCTTTTCCAGGACTCGACAGCCTGCTCGATTTGATGCATAAAAATAAGAATGGTAACTTATAAGGGAAAAAACTACTAAGAACCCCTAAAAAAATAAAAGGGGGACGAATATTGTTGTGAACTCAGCATATTGTATTTTCCTTTGCAAATTTCAACTTCCTAAAATTTGCTGAAGTAATTTTAATAGACACCCACCTGTCACACTCAAAATTTGGGAATATTATGCTGCCCCACACCCCAGTATCTCCCCTTCTTGGAAATTTTGAGGAATGTTGGAACTTATTTTAAGGATCTCAAAGACAGGACTACGTGTGTAACAATTAGCCAGCCAAACTGTGCAATGGTATATTGATCACTTTAACAAATTAATGATGAAGGTAGAGGTCATTAACATAAATGAGATTTTTAAGTAGAAGTTTACCGATGAATGCTCTTTCATACTACCAATGTGAAATGTAGACACATCATCACTTCATTTGAACAGGCTTTCTAAATTTTTTTGGTAAGCATTAAGTATTAGCGACCTCTAACATTTCAAAACCTGATTCTTTATATTCTCATCAAAGAGATATATACACTAAGGTTTTTTGGTATAGGCCCATGTTCCAGAGTATCCGGCTTTAAGATCAAGACATTGAATCAACATTTTCAAAATTATCTATTTCTCATGTAAAATGCAACCATTTAATTATCAACCTGTTAATAAGAAACATTTGCTATTGTACAGAGAAACTTTTAGTCATTGCAATAGATCTGTGATGCCTTAACAGTTTAACTGATTCAGATTTAGAACACATATTTTGTATCAATGCATAGTGACAATTCTATGTTTTGTTGTGCTGGTCAATGTCTTATGGGTAATTAGGATACTAATTATAATTTCAATTCCATCTTAATTTCATCTCAATTTTGGCTCTTTTTTAGTTTAAAATGCAAGCTCATAAAATCATAGATAACATGGCTAGTGAAGATTACTGTAAACTGTCTTTTTCTTAAGTGGGAAGTGGATCTTTAATATCTACTGCAATCTTCTGTGTTTTTTGCAGGTTTGATGCTAAAATAGCTGCAGCTGTAGCTGAAGAAACTAGGTTGCCATTTGTCACAGCTGAGAACAAGTTTGAAGCTCTGGTAACTCATTAATTTGTTAATCTTTTCATATATTTCTGGTAAAAGCAAGCATTTGAATTTTTTTTAATCAAATTGGCTTAAAATTTTTATTTGTTTTTGTCTTTTGGATTATGTGTGCAACAAATATTATAACATATGAAGTAGGTTTTTTTGAGATGAATTGTTGAAATAAATCTTAGGGTTAGTTGTTTGTTCTGTTCTAGAACAATGACAGAATGACATGCACTAGATGGTGCAGATTCCCACCTAGTTGTTAACCAATTTCACTTTTGAGGTTCGATTGTATTGTATGGGTTTGTGGTTTGTGCTTTAATATAACTGTGAGTTTCACTTGTGACTCATTCCTGTGCAACTCATCTGAATATAAATTTGACTTTTACTTCTTATTCATCACTTGTGTTTTAATATAAAATTAATTTTTGCTTATGATTAATAGAAAAAATCATTTTCCTCCATTTGATAAAATGGAAATCCACATCTTCAGTTGGTGATGCAATCCACATTTCGATTGGAAATATGCTGTTGTACATTTGTGGCTTGTGCCATGGTATGGATGTTAGACTTGTGATGAGAACATGCCATGCAGCTAAAAGGTCAACTTAAGTCTAGTTGACATGCAAGTGGCTGATAAAAAAAAAAATTAAGACAGCTGTGTCTAGATATAAAATAGTTGACAGCTAAAACAATAGTAAATGTCAGATTTAAATGAAATTGTTGGTGGGTGGCTGGAACAGTTGTAAAAGGTAGATAACAATTAATTAAAAAGTTGATGGACAGCTTAAACAACTGTAATGGAGAGATTTTTCAGAAATCACAGGACAATACACTTAGTTTTATAGTGTGAACCTCTTTTTTACATTGTAGTTAATAATGATTTCTTAAAAATCACAAGACAAAATGCCAATTTCTTAAGTCTAAATCTCATTTTTATGGGGTAGATTTGGATTCTCCTAGTGTAGATTGGGATTTTTCTCTAGCAGATTTGATTTTAACAAACAAAGAAGCATTACTCAAGATTGAAGTTGACTTTATTGGATCAATTAGGGTATGCTCATTCTTCAGCTGCTCAGTGAATATTGATTTCATCGATTCATTCTCATTAGGTAAGTCCCTAAGGGCTTCTGTTTTTTAATAGTTTTTAAATTTATTTCAAGGGTTGTAGTAGTGAGGCATTTAGGGTTTTAACTTATAAACTACAAAGTTTATACTTCAAACTCTAATAGTGAGAGTTTTAACATTAAACCCTAGCTATTTGGGTCCAAAGCCTAAGCTATAAAGCTAATACCTTGAAACCCTAGATCCCTAACAAAGCCCTAATTATGATTATCGAATTCAACCTAGATAGCAATATCATGAAACATGGGTCAATGAGTTTGACTCGAAACTACATTGAATTGATAATATCATAATTTGACACGTTGTGGAAAATACCTCCTACTTATCAATTGATGAGCTAAAGGGGCTCTATTATGAATGGTTCATAAGGCACAACACTTGTGAAGGTTTTGCAAATGGGGTAACAACTCAAGCGGGAACCTTGGAGAAAACTCCAGTTAAGCAGAGGAGCATATTGGGATGGGTGACCTCTCGGGACGGACCAGCTTCTTCACCTCTGTGAGCATCACCTAGATGCAATGAGTGCTAAGTGGACCATTCGATATCATGAGAGATGGGTTATTGTTGAACCACTACTCATGAAACATGGGTCAATGAGTTTGACTCGAAACTACGGTTGAATTGATAGCAATATCATAATTTGACCGCGTTGTGGAAAAATACCTCCTACTTATCAAAGCCCTAATTGTAATTTTAGTTTTTTATATCATAATTATTAAATTTGAAGTTCTAACCCTAACCCTAAATTATTTTTAGTTTAGGGTGAGGGTTAGGTATTTTTATTTGTCAAACTGAACCATAAACTACTCTTTTGTTGAGGGTTAGGGTTTTTTAATTATAGTAAAATTTAACCCATAACCCTAAGTTTTTAGGTTAGGGTTAGGGCTAAGTATTTTAATTAGACACCAAGAGATGGGTATTGGTATCATGGCATGGTGACCCAATGACATGATTCAATTACTACCTTAGAAGAATTCAACCAAAAATTGACAAAGTGATTTGATAGGAAGGACCCAAAGATTCACTTCAAGGAGCTAGCACAATTGAAGCAAGAGGGCATAGTGGAACACTATGTAGCAGAATTTTAGAGGCTATCAGTGATGGTTCTAGATGTAACAGAGAGGGGACTCAATCCTCTTTGTAGAGGGCCTAGATGAACAACTCAAGGGGTTGGTAAGGGCATTTGATCCAAATTCTTTGCAGGAAGCCATCAAGAGAGCATAAATTTGGAGGATCTAGTGGTTAGAAACAGATTCTATTCCAAGAAATCACCTCCAATTCAACATAAGAGACCTTCTTATAAGACACATGAGTCGACCCACTCACAATTTTCACGGAGAGATATTCAATGATCTGCTTGAAATAAGTCGTGAGTCCTAGTTGCATACCATACGGTCCACTAAGAAATTAGCATTTATTTAGTAGACTTTGACATTGGAACAATAGCAATACTCAATGCAAATTTATCTTCTGATATCAAACTTGTACGACCATCCCTTAATTTCCACTGTACGTCCCAACAAATTTTACCACAATAAATTTGAACTTTAATAGTAGTGAACTTTTAATAATATTTGTAGGAATTCCTTTACCTTGAAACTGTATGAATGATCACTTCCAATTGAACAAAAACACCATTAAACTTCTTTGCAAATTAACTCTAGTGCAAATAGTGATTGAAAATCGTCAATGATCACCCAGGAAGCATTTTTCAACTTCGAAGATGATATTCTTCATGGAGGATTTCGTCTCCACAAATTTTTGTAAACAACATAAACCCACTTTTCTTCTCAAAATTTCATGCATAATGAAAAAAGAGCTCAAAAAATGCTTTTCTTCTTTCCAAACCTATGTTCCACGGCTTGTTGGGGACGGGGAGGGGGACGGGGGGATGGTAGGGGACGCATTTCCGAGACATTTCCTAAGGGGCAATTTTTAGGGGACGGCAGGGGACGGCGACATACAAAATACATATATATATATATGATTTTTTCAAAATTTATTAATATATTAGAGAGAGAGGGAAAGAGATAGATATGTCAATAAATTAATAATTGATAACAACAATATCAATATGTAAGTAAATTGCGAGAGTAGTACTATAACAGCATAAGAAATGTCATTAAAGCATTATAAAATTTATCACAGCAGTATCAAACATCAATAAAACCATGGTCTATCAATATGAAATATCCAAATGTCTCAAACATGTATCAGAAAGTCTCAAAGTTCAAACATGAAAATCAAAATATTAAATACAACAGTCTATGAAATTAAGCCTCATTTGGGCTATGAATATCCAAAGACTTAGAACTATCTGAGTCACTATCATCCTTTGGCAAGAGTGGAACTAAAAGATTTAATATTTAGTCTTTTTCAGACTTTAGCCCAAACAATTAAAACATTAAACAGTTGGTGGGCCCTACGCGAAGGAACTAAACCTTTAAAAAATCATTTTTTAATATATTTTGACTTGTAGCTTGCGGGGATGGCTAGCCGTCCCCGTTATAGGGAACTGTCCCCAATCCATCCCCAATCTGTATTGGGGACAGGGAAACGTCCCCAATCCGTCCCCAATCCGTATCGGGGACGGGGAAACATCCCCAAAGTGAAGGAAATGTTTCTTGGCGTTTCCGATGGATTTTGCATTTTCGGGGACAGCAGGGGATGGGGACAGGGGGTTTTGGGGCAGGGGACGCGTCCCCGTGTAACATAGTTCCAAACGCAACTCGCTAATTGAATTCTTGAAATTCACTTTTAATATTAATCTTTTAATTGAAAATTGATGTCACTTTAATTCTTAACCTTAAAATATTAATTATAACTTGATGGTGCTGAGGAGCGGAAGTGGGAGCGGGATTAGGCACGGCAAGGTTTTTGAAATCGGCTGAGGGTGGAGGCGCCGATTTTGATGAAGATGATGGTGATCCTGAATCTGTTTGTGCCTTGGTTTCGGTCGGCGTGCTGTTTGGGGGTTTTTTGGTGACGCTTGGGTTTCTACTTGGTGTGGCTTGTGAGACTTTTCATCTTTTGGTGCAGAGCAGTATCTGGAGAGGAGCTAGGGGGTGGTTTGTTGTTGAAACTATCCTGCCTGTCTTCCTCCCGTGTTGCGTGTTGTGGGCTCTTGTTGCTATTTTTACATTAGCTTTCGGTCTGGATGGAAGGCATCTTCATTGTCAGTTTGCGGTACTCTGTTTTGAACAATGCAACATTTCTTTTTGCGTGAAGTGCTCTGGGGCATATTTGCTCGTGGCGGAGGTTGTGGCCTATGTGTTTGAGGGGTTTGTGCTTGTGCGGTTTGAAGATTACATCCCTGTGAACTCCTCTTCTGCATATGGGTTTGTGAAGGTGACTACCTTCGTGGAGGCTTCGTCGGCCTGCTGTGTGTTCTGCATCCCTTGTCTGTCTGGGTCTCCGTTTGTGAGGCTAGCTCAGAGGGTGAGGCTTGGTGGATCCTTTTTTCTCTGCTCCAGCTCTAGCTTAGGGTCTTGGTTGTTTTTAACTAAAGGGTTTGTTCTTTTGGCTGCCAGTATTTTGTTTGGCCGGTGGATGGTGGACTCTGTCCATGTTAGAGGTTGTTGGCTGTTGGCTGGGATGATTTTTTTGTTATATCTTCTAACCCAATTGTTCGTTATTCGGAAATGGGCGAGGGTGATCTCCTTGTGCTTGTGGGGGTGTCCTCTGGCTTTTTTTCTGTTAGTATATTGTTAGTTGGGAATAGTTCAAGGCTGATCTGGAATACCCAGTTGTATTTGTTTTGTAAGGAACCTGATGTTGCTATTGCTGAGCTATTACAAAGGTTTATTATGAAGGCTCAAACTTGTTTATGGCTATGCTAATGATTGTCCCTTCTTTAACGTTCCCGTTTCTCTCTTTGCCTAAGGAGGATGTAACTGTCCTTTCTATTAGAGTTCTTTCTTTCTTCCATGTTCAATAGATGGTGTCTTCTATGGAGGTGAAGATTCCCTCTCCTTTTGAGGTGGAGGTAGTCGCTGTTGACTTGGTGGGTAGCTCTCTTCTCTACCGCTTGTTTCTATTGAGGTGGAACTCGTGCGTCCAGAAGTGTGTTGGCTTTGGTGGAAAGGCTTTCTATTTCTTCCTCTCCATTAGAGGGGAGCCCTCTCCTATTAAGGAGGAGATCGGGTTGGCTTTTCAAGGGGGATGGAGCTGCAAGGATTTGGGTGATTGTCGGTGCTTTGTTGTTCTCTCTAGCTTCCCTATTGAGGTGGGGAGCCTGGACTTGTTGGGCTCAGTATTGGTGTTATTGAGCAGATGGATTGTTGCAGCCTAGCTGCATTGTTACCTGACTGTTTCAGGAGGTTACTGCTGTCATAAGTTACTGCTGTCTTAGCCTGGTCTGTGGGATTTTAGGTCCCTTTAGTTCTTGATGTCTGCAGGGTGAGTTGTCTTGCTGATTCTTAATGGCTGCTGCTGTTGTGCTGCCCTTGTGTTGCTGATTATCTTTTGTTTGCAGCTTTCTTGCTTTGGATTGGGTTGCGGATCCCATCAAAACCGTTTGTAAAGGGTTCCGGGCCCCTTCAAAACCCTTTTTTTACCCCTAATTAAAAACTAGATATCTAGTAGTTGATAGTTGAAATGGCTGTAAAGGATAGAAATAAATGAAAAGGTAGTGGACAGTTGTAACAGCTCTAAAGAATAGATACCAATTAACTAAAAGGTGAATGAAAAATAGGGACACTTGTAAAGGATAGATGGACAAGTAGAACAACTGTAAAGGGTAGATATAAATAAGTAAAAGTTGGTAAGACTTGTATGATTTATCTATATATACAGGCTTTTGTTATGTAATGAAAACATAGGGAAACAAATTTATTAATATGGTCATATCATTGTGAATTATGTTTAAGTGTCTTGATTAATTATCTGCAGACCTAAGCTTTAGTTCATATTGTTGCATGTTTTAACACTGAAGTTGTTGAACATTATGTGTATGACAACTCTGACAACCTTATTGGCAGCCAGTGACAGGGCATAGATGAAATAACAAGTTTTCTTTGGGCCTGTTATCTTTTGCAATCAATTGGTTTGTTTCTTGATAGGAAATTGTTTATAAATGGTGACTTGCTTGATTGTGGCTCAATTGTACATGCTTATGGATTATGACATTATGTATTAGTTTGTTTTAATGCTTTAGCAATCCTTGAGGTATACTGAGGCATATACTTGGAAGTTTAGTAATTTCTGCCATGTACTAGATGAAAACACCATGGTAGATACAAATTCTAGTTGGACCCCTAATCAAGTCCAGTGTGAAACAAATCAACCTTGGGGCAGGACAACTAAAAGTAATAGTAGATGATCCAAACCCTAGGGCGACCCAAAGAACAACAAACTAAACAGATTTAAGGTGTTTCAGGTTATAAGATAACTACTAGATATCTAGTTATCTATACTACTGTCTTATATTTTATTTTCATCAACCCAATTGAATGTGGACTATAGTTAAATTTCTAACTACATAGTATGCACTTATTATTTACTCTTTACTTGGAGGAAATAGTCCTCAATATCTACGTGAGATTTGATAATTTCTTTGGGAAAACCGACTCAGGGAACCATGTGTCCTCTGTTGGTAGAGATCCTTTCTGGCCAAAGGGACATAGTGGTTTTATCAATGTAATTGGTGTCAGTTCGAACATCAAGAAAAGTATCTTCAACTAATAGCTTTTGAAAATTGGGAATGGTAGCCTTGGGATGAGTGATAAAATTATTCTCTTACAAGTGAGATGGCTCATACAACTGAGCTTCCTCCCATTGACAACATCATGGATGCCAAGCTATTTCTACGTGACCCATCCAAAAGTATTGTTTTATGCCACCAAGTTCTTTTCTCATTAAATCTTCTTATCATTGTTGTATATACTTCTTCTTGACCCATACAACAAATGAAAGATCCACATTTGAGTTCACGCCATATTAATGAACATGAAACAAAACAAAGTGTAACAGCCACCATACATGTATATGAATCACAATCAGAAAGAAGAAATTAAACTCTCTTTTGGAAAATTTTAAGGAATGAAATCTTTTTACAAATGTCAGATGGTTGGGATGGTTGGCAAAAGTTTTCAATTCATAAAATAAGAAATATACATATTGTAGGTGAAAGTGTAGAAAAATATAAAATCTACTACCAGTACTGTATATTTTGGCAAATCTAACATATTTATGCACATTTTATTAATAACTTTGGTGAATATTATTTTGAATTTTTTTTAACTAGCTAATTTAAATTTTCAAAATTTTGTGAAGAAATAGCGAATTGGGAAAAGGGCCCCATAAAAAATATTCTGCAAGCCTCCCTGCTAATCATACTTCTTAAGGTAGTCCATTGTGATTTATAACTTCCTTTCTATTCATTGAAGATTAATGCTGATCTTGGTAAATTGCCCAATGCAATTCTAGAGGCAGTATTGATTAATTTTTTATGGTCTGTGGTTCTCCAAAATACTCTTCCGAGGATTGGGTATCTCCAAGATCATCAATCCATAGTTACCAGATGCCACACACGCCTTTCTAGCAATGCTAGGCAGCTAGACAACCTGGATGGATCTCAACGGTGCCAAACTGAAACAAATGTGCTTCAAGAAATCGCCCAAGTTTGATATAAAATATCCGAAAATGTTTTGCAGAGGAGGAGCTCAATGAATGTGAGTATCTTGTATGGTCTACCAAAATGTCAGCCATGATCTCTCCAAGCTCTCGAAGCCTAAAATAACAAGGCATCTATATGACAATTGCAGCTTTCAAACAAAAAAGAAAGCAAACACACACAGCAAAATTTGAAACAATACATGACAAGCATGAACTGCAAGATCCATTAATCCTTATTCATTTTGTCAAATTTCTCTTGTTTCTTGCCAACTACATTTAACAGATGCAGCAAGCTGTTTTTCATACGTAGATTGTGTGTGGAGCATATCTTGAAATCTAGGATATACTTGTGAATGTTTGTGAGATTTTTTTTTTCTTTGCCGATCTTCCTTTCCTATGAACCTAGAAATGGTCTTCTGAAATTGTTTTGATTTAAAGTATGAACTTACAAGTACAAATATAATTTGTGCTGATTCAACGTGAGGAAATGTTGGTTTATGTCTATCAGGCAGCACATGATGCTTTTGTTGAGACCAGTGGAGCCTTGAACACTGTTTCTGCTTCTCTAATGAAGATAGCAAATGATATCCGCTTGCTAGGAAGGTATATTGTGTCCTGTTCAATATTGATGGCATTATTACTATTTAAGATACTTATTGAATTATCCTGCAAATATGGATATATTTTCAGTGGGCCTCGCTGTGGGCTGGGTGAACTGCTTCTACCTGAAAATGAACCGGGTAGTAGCATAATGCCTGTAAGTATTATGCATAGAAATCACAATATATAGTGGAAGGACACCTTTTCTTTTTTTTTCCTGTTTGTAGATACATAAGTTTGTAAAATTGTCAAATACTTTTCCTGTGAGGATATTTGTTCTTACTTCTGTGTTTAATTTTTAATATTTCATCGTCATATAATTCCTAGTGTGCCAAAAAATTGCAACTTGGACTTGTGGAGAGTAGTTGCATTAGAGTTTCAATTTACTGGTGTGTTTTGTTATTTGAAATTGGAGTGGCATTCTACTTAATTGTACTAATTGTATACTATATGCTCCAGGGAAAGGTGAATCCTACTCAGTGTGAGGCTTTGACAATGGTTTGCGCACAGGTAAACCTCCATCCTCTTTTCGTAACATTGCTTTAGTTCGTAGATCATCCAAATGTTTCATAAGCTTTTAATCAGAAGCTGACAGCATTTAGTTAGTGTGTTGTTTTTCTCATCACGAACACAATCTAGTGATACCTGAACCATTAAAATGTGTCTAATATGTGAATGTTGCTGTAGCTATGGACCTCTGTCTAAAATCGTGAAGGCTTATAACTTCATATAAGTCAAAACTATAAAACATGCTGGCCTATGGATTTCTTGCAATTCTACTAACTAGTTAAAAATTTGTTCAGAACAAGATATAAGCATCTCTAGATGCAATCTGTTGTCTCTATCGTTTTTAGAGAGAACTTCAAAATTTTACAGTTTTTCTTGACATGGGTCATTTGAGATAGCCTGTTTGATCCAAGCTAAGGGCAATACACAACGATTACACTCTTGATAAATACAGGAAATTGAGAACCTTGCAGCTCAATATAAAAGCAGAAGTGTTGAACTAAAAGGGACATCGAAAATTAGGTTTTCCTCTAACCTTTGTGTCTGTTTCAATAAACATTATTTTTTTTCCATCTTTTCATGGCTTTGCTGGCTACTTGTTTCTTGGCCTTGCTTATTTGTTCCTACACATTAAAGTTGTTACGAAGGAGTGAGGAAAGGCCCTTTTATCTCCATCTCCTCGCGTGAATTTATTGAATGATGAAAGAAAGTTGGAGAATGTCAATGGTTGAAAATATTTTTGTACAGAATACAGGAAAATCAATATTCATAAGTGTACTAGGTTAGACGCATAAGACATTTTTGGTATATAAAGGTATCAGCAGTATGAGATATTGTCAAGAAAAATGATAAACAATCATATACTGAAAGGCTATCCAATCAATCAATTAGCATGTCAAACAATTAGCATTTGGCGAGCTGTGAAGCACAAACTATGAAACTGTCAAATATACTCATGTTATCTGTTCTTGGCCTCAATCAGTACAAAAAACACTTATAGATGTTATACAGCAATTCAGATTGAGTATTTGTATTTCTAGTTTAAAATAATTCATCTGCTATAATGCAGTGTCATTGTCAAAATAGCGATAAATCCTTTTGCAAATGTAATTATTTCTGTTTTTTTTAGAAATATATTATTCCAACATCAGCTACTAAATATGGAAACATAAATAACACAAAATAAACTAACAAAATAAAATAAGATTTTTTTGTACCATAACAAATTTGAGACAATATTTATGAAGTGGGAAAACCTTCTATAGAAGAAAAGCCCATGTGTATTAATCAAGATGACACCATGAAATCTTACAAGGCTTACAATCTCTCTACCATAAAACATGAGAGTAACAAGAAGATAAATAAGCACCACACTTGAAGAATGTAAAAGAGAACCTCTACTTTATAGGGGTGAGGGGAGGAGTTATGCATGGAACTTCAAATTTTGTAATTTTCCACTTTGCATTAGTGTGTCTATGTGTTGTATTCCTCATGACAGCAGGTGAGCACGCATGTATGTGATTAAAGAAGTTACATTCTAATATTTCTTTTGAGTAATATGGTGACGTCTAAGAAAGAGGTTACATTCCAATATTTGTCACGAGAAATATGATGATATTTAAGAAATGAATTAAACTCCAAGACATATTTAACTAAAAAGCAAATGAATATAATATAATACAAATTATTAAATATAAAATAATAAAAATCCTATCCACCTCATTAAGAACAAAACCTTCTTAAATGTAGGAGAAATCTATACATATAAGTTTATAAGAATATCCTGTCATAGAGCTCCTTGAAATTTGACGAACTCAAAAAATAGAAAAAAGGGTTCTTGTTCCCACTAAAATTCTAATGGATAAGGGCTTATAATTGTTTTTTAATAAAATATATTTTATAAAAGTGTTTCCATTAGAGTTTTTTAATTTTTGTGTAAAGTGAACACTTGGAATGCTGCCAGTTTGCTACCCTGTGGCTGGCTTTTTGTGCTGGTTACTCACTGCAGAATAGTGCTGATGATTCGTTGATGGTGGCGGCTATCTTCTGACGTGGTGCAACATTAACTGCCGCCTTGCATTCTCAGACGTGGTGCAACATTCCAATTGCTGCCTTGCATTCTCTGACGTGGTCCATTATTTCGTAGTGACAACGCTATTATTCAAGAGGTAGGCTGCTATCTGGCGAGGGCAAGGGAAGGACAGTGGGGAATGAACAGCTGTGGGTGATCCTTTTCTGTTCTAGAGAAAATTTTAATTTTTAAGTTATTTTCCTTTGTTCTAATAAAATTTAATGTATTAAATTTTAAACTATGTTATTATTTTATTTTTATTTTCATTCAATACATTAGAGTTTAATATTTAAAAAATAATAATTACATTTTTTATTATAATATTTAATATATAAATTTTTTTATTTATAATATTTAAATTAAAATTTTAACCATATTATAATGTATTTAGATTTGACATAATATTATTTATTTTTAATAATTTTAGTTTAATATATATATATATATATATAAGTTTTTAATAATATTAATTTAATATATTTTATATATTAAAATTATAAATATAATGTCTAATTTTCATTTAAATCATAAATTTGCTAAAAAATAGTACGACAATAAATTATAGTTGTATATGTATCTTTTAAAAATCAATATAAAATAGATCGAGAGATATCTTTCTTGAGGCATATATTTTTAATTAATTTTTGACATATATAAGTGCAATAGCTTTATTTTTTATAGATTTAAAAAATATGTATGCTAGTTTTAGTACAATTTTAATACAATTTTGCAATCCATATCTCAACATATATACACTTAAGGTATAAATTTAAATCTAATTTGAATACATCTCATTATTATTTTTTATTTATTTAATTCTGAATAAAAATTTATAATTAATATTTGATGTGAATTTTTTTTATATATTATGTAAATTATATAATTTATATCAATACTCCTTTGTATCTATATTTCAACATCATATAAGGGATATAGAAATAAAATTTATATTTAAATCTAAAATCAGTGCTTCGCATTCTTATTCTTAATATAAGAGTTCTCTTGGACATGCACATTTGTTCACAAAGGTGGGTAAGCCACACAAACTTCTAGCAGTAAGGGGAAAACAGCATGAAGCTATTATTTTATTATTAACAATTGTGATTTACTGTTGATAAACATGATTTAAGTGGGAATTTTTATGTACTCTGATGTAATTAAAATAATAGGCAAAAGGATAATTTTTTTGGTGCTAGACAAAAAAAACATCTTGATTAAATGTGTCAACTTTTGTAAAGATTTCAAATCGATTTGATAATACTAAACTATTTTGATAGAAACAAAATAAAACCAAATTTAATCAATAATTTTTTTTTCTGATTTTTTTTCTTTATCGAACTTCACCCGCATCTTATTGTTGCTGAACACTGTCCTAGTTTTCAGGACTATTTTTCCTTTGCCAGGTTGATAGCCAAATAAGTGGGAATAATAATGTAATTACTTCCATAGGTCCTGTGTCATTGAGACAGAGAGCTCTCTAGGCGAATTTGTGGGCCGCCAGGTTCATCACATCCTTCTTGCTATTTAAGCTAAAAGTGGTGTCTAGTGCCTGTTAACCTTAATAGTCTGGAGCATGTGGCGGAAGATTTGTGAGAGTTACACAACACTAAATGCCACCTAACCTCATCCTCCAAGTGATTAACTCTGGCTCCTCTAACATCATATTCTTGTCTCTAGCGAGGTTGCATATTTTGCATTGTAATCTTCTGTGTGTTCATATGTCGACTATTTATTTGTGCATAATGTGTTTGGTAATTTTTTTACATTCACATCAATGTGTATGATAGAAATCTATTTAAATTTTGAGCTAAAAGTGATTATGACGTTGCTTTTATTCCATGTTTAGAAAGCATAATGAATTTTCACTATGCCACGACACAATCTTTGCAGTAGCATTAAAAACTATCAGATAAACATCTATGTAAATTTTAATGAACTTTATCTTTGAGCATGAATCCACCGACTTCATAGTATTTTGTCCTCTTTATTTTGTATTGCCTTGTGTTTTTCATTTATCGTATGGGGCTTCCTTTGAATCCTTTCTTACTTTGTGTAAGTTAGAGCTTCCCTTTTTAGGAATTTGTATTGTTATTGTTGCTTGCTGATGCGCTCAAGTGTTGCTGACCTGTTTTGGTCATTTATGGACAATAGTATAATTTCAATTTTATGGAATACAAATCATTAGTTTAGATGTACTTGCTTTTTTCTTTTTCAATGTAGATTTTTTCTTTCTTTTAAATTTAGGTAATTCACTAGAGCACAACATGGCTTGTAGGTTATGGGAAATCATGTCGCAATTACGGTGGGAGGATCAAATGGACACTTTGAGCTCAATGTGTACAAGCCGCTGATTGCAAGTGCTTTACTTCGGGTACTGTTGTCCTGTATTTTACCATTTTTGTTATCTTATATTTCTCTGTTTTTATTTTGTATTTCAATAATAGATTTAGCATCTTAGATCAATACCAATAGCTTGTTTAGTATGAACGATATGCTTTTAGAAACCTTGGTAAATGAAATGTATGGATAAGTTGCTTCATGTCTATTGTCAATAAATTTTGAAGTCCACCAGGGGTAGATTTATCTTAAAGGGATTAAAGTTTTGATTTAGTGTTGTTGTACAGTCTTTGAGATTACTTGGAGATGCGGTGGCTTCATTTGAAAAGAATTGTGTACGGGGAATTCAGGCCAATAATCAAAGAATAGCACAACTTGTGCGGGAGGTAAGCACCGTAGTGTTATGGATGTAGCTTTTAAATTGTATATTAGTTTACGAACACTCAAGTCTTATTTAGCCATTTATATTGCAAGGGGCTGACTTGTCTCTGATTTTGTGCAGTCACTGATGCTTGTTACGGCTTTGAATCCTGTAAGTTTTTTGTTTTAGGCATTTCTCTGCCAATTTTTGTTTCTGATGTAAACAACATCCTGATGGTACTGTTTGGTCAGAATTTAGTGATTCTAAGATCTCCACTTTGATGTATTCTTTTTTCCAGAAAATTGGTTATGATAAAGCAGCAGCGACTGCAAAGAAAGCTCATAAGGAGGGAACAACATTGAAGGTGAATGAGAACTGTACTGCAATATTTGTTT
>VDFB02114350.1:0-12016 GCA_007258455.2 Sequoia sempervirens
CAGGTGCAGCTCTTGATCTACATGACTGATATCCACTGCCCTTGCAAATCTTGTGGTTAAGGTAGTGAGAATATCCACCTTTTGTGACTGGACGTGACAGGCCTTTGCATGAATACATATTTCTGTGTATTTTCTACATACCTTTAGCATAGACCTGCTTTCATTCTTAATAGTGTTTACAGAAAACTCTATATTTTAATTTATGGTGGACAGTGGTAACATATTCCTTTGTAAAATTCTTAGTTGTTTCATTTCTTGTCCACAAATAGGAAAGTCAACCCAAAAAACGAAGGTTGACCATGAAAAATTTTCACGGTGGAAGCAACCATATAGTACATAATCTCAAAATGTTCAAAATTTATCAAACATAATGTTTAAATAAATGTCTTTGAAATCATCAGGCGGGAAAAACATCGAGACTCAAAATAAGAGAAAACCAAAAAAGCAGATGTACGTGAGTCATCTAATTAATTCACCCAGATGGAATGATATGCCTGAATTTGTAGAATTCAGATCCATGGCTAAGCACAGTCAGATCTGAAAGCATTCAGGAGACTCGACTCGTGTGCTGTTTCCCTGCTTTACGCTTGTTCAGCAAAAATGAAAGCAAGCTCTTGCTTCTAGCAGGTGGCTTGCAAATGTCTAGTCGGTGACTGTCAGCAAAGGGCAAACGCAGTGATGGAGATTTGAAGATCTTGGAAGACTCCTGCTGAAAAAACATTTGCCACTTTTATCAAAAAGAAATATTACTTTTCTGTAACGAGCATTACTGTATTTGCAAAGGAACACAGAAGTGCAAATGTAACATTAAATTTGATGTTATTCTAGAAGCAAATTTTTAAGATCCATTAAGAATTTTATCCTACGAACCATATTAGAAAACTTGTTAAACAATGATGAGAAAATCCATTACAGTCAAATCTTTTTAAAACAACAATACATAACCTCAGTATTTCTAACAGGCTTGGCTACAAAAGAGTGACTTTCAATTTTTTCCACAGGTCTCTTGATCTTGTAATTTCACTTAAGACGGGTCTCAAAGGAGACTTGATACATCAGAATCAAAAACATTATACAGTGGCATCCAGATAAATGCAATTATGTTTGACTGAAAAAATATAATATCTTTTACTTCCAATAATTTTATTAAACGTTAGCACATACAAAAATATTTGTTTTGACTCCTTTTTCAAATGTATTGTTACCTGGGAACTGTTTCCTTTATAGTAAGGCATAATTGCTGTACATCAGTTACCAAAAGGTAGTAATTCTATTTGTTATTCATGATTTGGTTAGTTCAAATTGCTTATGCCTTTATAAAAGTAAGTATAATTCATAGGAGGCTCAAAGAGCTAAGATCTTGTTTTGTCTGTTCTCTATGATAATGTCTGGCTATACTATTCTAAATGCTTTTATGACGATATTATCCTGTGTGCTGTTCAGAGACATGTACATATCTTAGGTCTTTCCATTCAGAGAAGGTACCATATTAAAGGCCTATTTAGGACCAAGCCTGGACATTTTACTCTTTCCATCTCTTTGACGTACCAGGAGGGATAAATGCATCTGCTTCTTCAGCATTCAATGTGTTGTCCCTAATTTTTGACTTGTTAAAAATTGGGATAACCAATCGAAATTTTGATTAAATTTGAAGGTTTTCTTCTCTATGGCACGTATTTTGAGGTGCTAAGATCAGCAAATCTCAATTTTTAAGTCTATAGTCCTTTGGGTTACCACTTTTTACACATTCTCGCCCGTTTTCGTGAAGTTCTGAGTCATTTTTAGTGTGTTTTTGGTCAAATTCGGGTTTTTCTGACATTACTGCAAGTAGGAGTTTTTGAGCTTCATTACAAGTTACTTTTTAAAACTTTCTTTTCCTTTGTAGGAACTTTTTGAAGCACTTGCAATTGTAGGAGATTTTGAAGTTCATTACAAGTTACTTTTTATAAAGTAATTGTAATAGCTTTAAAAAGTCCCGATTTTCCTTTTAATGACTTGTAAAGACTTCAAGAAACTCCGATTTTAGTCTAAATACTTGCGTATATCTCAAAAAGACCCGACTTTCACTTGCAATGGATTTTTAAAAGCCCGATTTACTTTAAATCATTTGTAAAATGCTTATAAAGGTCCGATTTCATTTAAAATCGCTTGTAATTGCTTTTTAAAACCCCAATTTTATTTAAAATCGCTTGCACTTGTCTTTGAAGGATCCGATTGACTTGTAAATAGATCAAAAAGGCCCGATTTCTTTTTGATATAACTTACCAAAGAGTGAGTTTCAAAAGCCCAGGCCCAATTCGTTTTGATCTTATTTTTACTTGTAATAATGAGCTTTTTGCGAAGACATTGAAGCCATGGTTGGAAGAGCAGTTCGAGTTTGAGTTTGCTTCTCTACTTGTTTCGTGCATTTACAAGCTAGAAAAACGGATTTTCATCTACAATAAATCCAGTCATCTTCTTTGTTGAGTTTATTTGTCATGCCTAGGGTTTCTTCTTCTTGTTTGTCTGCAACCTTTGTTACAGGTATGTCTTTTCTTCTTTTCTTTGTTCTTCTTTATTTTAAATTCTTGTAAATTGTTTTTGTTTTTATATATTCGTTTTTATTCACCAAATGTCTATGCTAAAAATGTTTTTTACCAAAATGCGTTTCTCCTTTCAAGCCATAAATACGTTTATTCACCAAATGTCATTTTTCTTTACATATACATTAGTCTCCTTGAACATAAATGAAGCGTAACTCCAGCCAGAGCGTTTTCTTCTTCATTTTTCATACGCCCTCATTCACTCACCATTCCATTTTAAAAACACGCTTTTCTTCATTATCGCCATTCCATTCAAAAATATATCTTATACATGATAACGCATTTTGTTTTCATTTCATATAACTTCATTCATTTCATTCCATACGTTTTCATCTTCCTTTCAGCTAGAAACGCGTTTTTCTCTTTAATTAGAAAACGTTTTTCTTAGCACTCCATATGCCTCCATTCTTAAAAATGCCTCATACACAAAATGCGTTTTTCTCATGTCATCTGTATTTTTCACTTCATCCCATTTCCATTTTCTGAAAATAGAAAAAGAAACAAAAAAAATATATACCTTATTGAAGTAATTCGGGTTTTTATTCATCCATTACAAGTTGGAGATTTTAATAAAGAAATGTCACAAGTCAAAAGTTTGTTTTTAAATCACTTGCAATAACCTTCCAAAATCCCGAAATGCTCTTTTACTTGCAATGTCTTCCCAAAACCCCGACATTCACTTATCACTTGCAGTCGACTTCCAAAATCCCGAAATACCTTCAAAAGTGCTTAAAATCGGATTTTTCGCCTTTGACTGCAAATATAATTTAAAAGTTTTGACTTGCACTTTTGCAAAGTTGCAGTCTAACTTTTTCATTCGTCATGAAAAGTATATGTCCTTTTCACTCGCAATCAGCCCTCAAAAACCCGAAATGAGTTATAATGCTCATTTCCTGCCCTCAAACAGCCAAATACCATTCTGAGTTTTAGCCTTCGCCATGTCTACGCCTGTAAATGTTAATGATGTCCTGACCTTATGGAACTTTCATCGCAGCCTTGCAGATTCTTGTTCGATGACGGAGGAACCATCTTCTCCACCGAACAAAAAGATGAAGTATAAATATGACAAATACCAGAATGAGATTTCACCTTCTCATGTTGTCTCAAACATTGAGGAAATCAGAGATACGGAGATTGGGCATGTTGATATGTCCGAGTTTTTGGGGAGAGCTGAGAAATCAACTTCTCATCCTATGCAGTTGCTATTGCGAAGTCATATTCATCTGGTTGCTTCCTTTCCTGTTGCTGCCCTAGAGCCAGAGTTCGTCCTTGCATGCGCAGCTCACTTTGATAGAGAATCCAGAACTATTAAAGATGATGATGGGAATGTAGTCATACGGCTTGATCCGGAAACTATTCATAGGGTTTTCAGAGTTCCAAACTCACCCATGTATTCAGATATTTCAATGAAGAGCGCTCTAGATCATTATGAGCAAAAGAAAGAAGATTGTAAACAGCACATTAATACCAAATGGCTTTTGAAGCGTCGAGCTGGTGTGTCTCGATGGGCCAAGCTGTATCGATCTGATTGCAAAGAAGAGATCAACGATATCATCACTCTCTTGAGCAGAATTATGGGGTTGAAATTCTCTAATGTCTTTGAGAAATGGATGTACAAGTTCATTGTGGTGATTAGAAAGGCACAACACCCAATCTTCTGGGGTGAAATAATTAGTGATAGCTTATGTGAGCAGCTTGCACAAGTCCCTACCACGCTCACTTTCTATATGAATTCCTATCTAGTTTATATAGCAGCTTCATTGAGGCAGTTTCCAGGCCTTTCTACTATTGGAGATAGATCTCTTGTCCCAGTCTGGGAATATTATGACCAGCTGCCTTTGATTCCCAGCAGGATTCATTACAGAAGAGTTCAAGATGCGTTCTTTGGCTATTTCATGTGCCTTTTTGACAAGAACTTGCAGAACAACAGAATATCAAATGCTGCTTGGAAAAAAGTCAATGAATATGGTTGCCTTTTTCTTCAATTTCCTACGCACTATGAGGTTGGCTGTTTGAAGATTAGTACATCTGCCGAATGTCGGCTGATAAGATCATTTTAATGGAGCTAGCAAAACTGGAGTTGATGGCCCGGTGCATGCGGCAAGCTTGCATAAGCTGAGTGGAGTATCTCATCCTCGCAAACCCCGTGGAATTTGAGAATACTCAGCGGCAGTACTTCAGGCTTCGCTGAAGCGCAAGAGATTAGGAGTTAAGATAAGAAAAGATTCTGCAAGGCTAGGAGCAGATTTTGTTCTGAGAGCGCGAAGGACGAGAATGAGAGGCCTTCACTCATGTGCATCGCCTTGAAGATATTTGGGCAGATCTCCGAATAGAGAAGGATATCTATAAAATGGACTATTGTAGGCTTACAGTTGAGCAGGTTATTGATTTTAATCTAACCTTGATTCCAGAAGGAGTAATTGATGATGGGCCGATTTTAGATCTAGAATATGAAGAACAAAGAGTTGCTGATGCTTCTATTCCAGCAATACAATGGTCTAATAAAGAATCAGTTTCTATCTTCAATAGATTTCAGTCAATCTTGGCAAATACTAACTCTTGGCTTAAGAGTATAGGCGTCAAGACTATAAAAATCAGAGTCAATAATGAAGATGATTCAGCTGGACTTGTTGGATTAAAATCAGAAGTCAGAGATAAATCCAAGGAAGGTGCTTCTTCTTCAGGAACAAGGATTAAGCTAAGAGTCAATCGTGCTGTAGAACAACCTTTGGAGGAACCAACATTAAAAGGGAAGGAGGTTAAAGAGACGCAGATCCACATCATCGATCAGCAAGAAGGAGAAGTTCTTTAGTCTCCTACTACTCTAAGCATAATGTCTCCACATATTGATGCTGCTCCAGTATCAGTATTGTCTCCTATGTCTCAATTTGATAGCTACATTAATTCCTTTTCAACGGTTTACGTTCCTCCTATTGAAGCTGCTCTTCATACATCAACTTCATCAACGGTGACTGCTTCTATAGAAAACATACATGATAATCTGGAGAATGTATTTGATGCTAATCCAATGTATCCAAACACATCACAGATAACACTTCCAGAAATTGATACATTTGTTGCAAGCTTTGATTGTTTCATGGCTAATGCTGATCACAATCCGCCATCCAATCAAGCTTTTGTTGCGATTCAAACTGAGACATCTCCAAGAGTAACAACTATGACTCAAAATGAATCTGTTGCTATCTCAAATACTGTTGCTGTTTCAAATACAGACACATTGGATCTTCCTCCATGGTTGAGTTTAGTTACTCTAAAGAGAAAGAAACAGGCAATCTCTCCAGATGTATTTGATTTCCAGCAGTTGAAGAGATCAAAGCCAAAAGCTGCAAAGAAGGCTAAAACCGTTTCACGGGTAGTTGTGGACAGTAACAAAATGAAATATGCAGAGATAGCTAAACCCCTTGCAGATAAGTCACCAGAAGAGATGCAAGTTTCTGATTATAAATTCAGAAGGGTGGATTTAGGCAAGCAAACACATGCTGGTATGATGCAAGACGCTCAAAATTCTGTAACTATTTTAACACATAGTTACAATGAACTTTTGGCAAAGAAGGAAAAATTGAAAGAAGAAAATTCATAGCTCATCTCAGTTATTCAGAAGATTGCCAATTCTTCAGAGCAGGTTAATCCATTAACTTCTTTCACTTCTGAAGAATCAGTCAAGCAATTGGAGAAAATTGCGCAAAAAGCCAAAGCAATTGATTCTTGGGCAACACGGTTGATTGATCAAAGCATTCCAATGATTGAAAAGACATTACAAGTTCTAAACAATGTTAGAATAGCAAAAATAAAGTTGAATCAGACTTTGGAAGCTTTCCAGCAAAGTTTAGATTCACTTGAAAAAGATTTGAAAATCTGGCATGAGATGGATCAAACCAAGCTACAAATTCTATGCAGCAATTCAATCCTACCAAACAGAGAGAAATACATAGAATTTGAAGAACTCATGACAAACAAGTCATTGGTTATTCAAGATCTCATCAAAAATATCCAAGCTACTCTAGAAATGAATGATGAAGTTCAGCAAGACATCCTTTCTAACTTTGAGAAAATCCCTTGCGCAGTTTTGAATCATGAAGGTGAATTACTTGCAGCTGATATGGTCACTACAAGATTGGCAGCAAATGTTCGTCAAGAGCTGGAATCAGAACATTTTACCATGGATTCGATTCACAAGTTTGTCAAATCATCGAATGATCCTTGATAAAATGCAAACTGTTTATGAAGAACATAGACTAGCAACAATAAGATATTTTGATGTAATCTTGAAGACTATTGCAGTTGCTAAGAACACACTAGGCCCCGATCCAGCTGAGATGCAAGAAATTATCAGCAGATTTCAATCTTTCAAAGCTAGGATTGATATAGAATAAAATGTTTTATCTTTATGCATTTTTGTTTTCAACAAACTACATGTAAAAACAGATTTTGTAATCGCAAGTGTTTCTTTCACTTGCAGTTTTGTAAATTGTAATTACATGTAATCAAGTTACAAGTCAAATTACAATAAGACTTGTAATTTGGAATAAGTCAATTACAAGTAGTTGGTGGTTGAGAGAATTTCTCAAGTTAGTTGGGATCCTCCCACCTTTTTCTCATGACCTCTCTCCTATAAATACTTGAGAGGGTCCTTTGTAAACATATCTTTTTGGCAAGCAAGAAAACTCTGCAGAATTTTGTACTCATAAAGACTTTGAGCTTTATAATTACAAGTTGTTCATTTTCAAATAATATCAAAGAGTTTCAGATTTCAGACTTTGTGTTGAATTCTCACTTTGTGTCCATTGTGTTCTTATGTCATTTTGGGGCATTGCTTTGTGATCATTTGAAGATTGTAGAAGATTGCTAGGGAGAGCTTCAATCGAAATATTTTCAGACTTTGTGCTGTAAGTGTTGAAGATTGAATTCATAATTTAGAAGTTAAAGAAGAATTACAAGTCTTTGTGCTCGTGACGATTCCCATTTATAGTAGTTAATAGATACATCATATTCGCAGACTTTGTGCTGTCCTATGCTGTATATTATCATTAGAATTATCTTACAAAAGGATAGATAGGATTACTGATTTTCAAGACTTTGTGCTTGAGGTTGTTTTCCCATCCCGAAGGAAGTGACGGAAGTCTTTGAGCTTTCAGGAAACTTCATTTCCTTTCTACTGATTTTATTTGCAAGCTACTGTTATAGTTTATTTAAAAAGTTCATGTTACTTTTCTGCGAAGAGAAAAGAGTTTAATCTCTCCTGAAACAAGAGGAAAGATTATCGTTCCACCCATATTTGTTTTTAGTTATTTAAATAGGGGGAGCCTTCCCTTAAATAGGAGAGTTTAACTCACACACTGTGTTGAAATCACCATTTTGCTAAACCTTCTAAGTTTACAAAATATTCAACCAACAGTTTTTGGCAACTCCGCTGGGGATACGAACGCATTTTAAAGTCTCTCGCTTTCTTTTGAAGTCCAGTATTCTAAATCTGTTTACTTGGTTTTTGTTTTGCTTATACGCTGGAAGGAATTCGTTTTTACGTTCGTCGTAAGAAAGGACAAAGTCCTCAAGAAATATCTCCAGGTGAACAAGCTAAGTTTGAGTTGCTCACTAGTATATCCTCTCTTTCACGAACTACTAGCTTCCCTCCATCCAAGAAGAAAAAGCCTATTCCAAGTGAACTTTCACCTTTCTTTTTGAAGCCATTAAAATCTTCCATTTCTATTATGGCTGCTACTGCTGCTGTTGCTCTTCCTGGTCCTTGGGGAGCAGCTTTTGGTCCTTTGAATCTATCACCACCTCTTCATGCTCTTCCACAAGGTTCTCGGAAAAATCTCCCTAAGTTTTATGGAGATGGTAAACAACAACCTGATGAACATGTCAAGTCCTTTTATATGGCATGTGGTGTTCTTGGAGTTGAACACGAAGATGTTGTTGTTCGTCTTTTTGTTGAAACTCTTCAAGGTATTGCAGCAGATTGGTTTTATAACTTGGCGGCTGGTGTAATTACAAATTGGGACACTCTCAAGACTAAGTTTGAAGAACGTTTTAAACCTGCTGAAGATGAACATGCTTTGTTGGCTCAACTGACTCAGATGAAGAATGATACGCATGAGAATATGAGTGAATTTATTGCTAAGTTCAACAAATTAGCAAATAGAATTCCTCTTACTTCTCAGCCTACTCCTGCAAATCTCAAGTGTTTCTTCATCAATACTCAGCTGCCTGAAGTTAGTTTCTTGTTGAGAAGAGTTGTTCCAACTGATTTGACTCATGCTCAAGCTCTTGCCACGGAGATTGAAGATGATTTGATTATGAGTTTGATCAAAATGAACCTTCTTTGGCTGATTTTCAAGCTGAAGATGATGCTGTCTTTTATCAAAGTGAAGAAGAAGCAACTGGCGACTCCACTATTCGGTACATGCATTATGATAATTCAATGCCAACTGATAATGATCATAGTCAAGCATATGCTGTAATGACACGATCCCAGACTCGTTCAGCTCAACAAGATGAAGAAGCAAAGGCAAAGAATAATGTTCAAGTGCCATTTACTATTGCTAAAAGAGGAACATCGCTGCCTACCTTGCCCAAAGATGCAGTGAAGAATCAAGTAAGTAATCTTTCTAATGCTTCTTCTAATGAGCCAAAGACCAGTATATCAAATCCTAAGTCACAAGCTGAACATACTACTTCTGCATCTTTAGCAAATTCCTTTCAAGCTTTTGGTATCATTGATCATGCTAGGAAGACCAAAATTCAAATGTCTGAAGTTGAATATTTTCAAGCTAATCCTGACCAATTTGATAGATTGGTAAAATTTGTGAAAAATAAAGACACTCGTCCCATGTCAAGCTCTACTGAAAGTACCCCTACTGTTCAAGAGGCTAAGAATCTGCCCAATAATTTGATTACCATTCCCTCTTCAAT
Source organism: Sequoia sempervirens (assembly GCA_007258455.2). Classification (NCBI taxonomy): domain Eukaryota; kingdom Viridiplantae; phylum Streptophyta; class Pinopsida; order Cupressales; family Cupressaceae; genus Sequoia; species Sequoia sempervirens. Next base: position 9,516 of record VDFB02114350.1, read on the forward strand.
TCCGGGAAAGATAGAACCTTTCTATATTTCCTTACTTATCAATGGTTTCAAGTTGAGCAATTGTGTTATTGATTCTGGTGCTTCGGATAATGTTATGCCGATTAAGGTGGCCAATTGTCTTGGTCTAACTCTTACCAAAACTTTTGGTAGTTGTTATTCAATGGATAATAAACAAGTGCCCTTAATTGGGCAAATCAAGGATGCGCAATTTGCTTTTGCAGCATTTCCTGATAAGAAAATAAAGATGACAGTCCTGGTTGCTGATGTTCCTGCTTCGTATGGTATGTTACTTGGGCGTAATTTCTGTAAGGATGTAGGAGGTGAACTTAATATGGATATGACTGAAGCCAGGATTCCCATCAAAGGCGTTGTGCACAAATTAGTACCTGAAAAAGAAACTAAGTATACGGTGGTGAAGTCTGATGATCCGCATGCGCAAATTCTTTTTGAATCTGCTGGTTTTGGGAACTATTACCTCCACATTGATGAAGTTTCTGAGTTTGCTGAAGATTGGCCTTCAAGTGATTCAAATTCTCCATTACTTTCAGCAAACGAAGGCTCTGTTCAATCTGATGAAAATCAAGTATCAGAAGTTAGTTCTTCTGATTCTCAAAATGAAATTGAAGATGTTTCATCTTTGAATTCAAACGAGGATATTCAATCATTTCCTCAATTTGAAGAAGCCCATTCTCTTCTTTTGAAAGAAGAAAATTCTGTTCCCTTTCAAAATGTATCTATTTTTGAAAAAGGCAGTTCCAGCAATTCAAGTTCTAATGGTAATCTTGGGTCAAATGATGTTTGGACTCTTGAGTTCGATGGCAATTGTGCTGCTAATAGTGTTGGAGCTGGTGTAGTTCTTATTTCTCCCAAGGGAGAGATTTTTCCTTATTCTTTCAAGCTGCAATTTGCTAATATTAATAACACAGCTGAATATGAATCATTGTTGCTGGGTATGGCTGTTGCATTAAACAGAGGAATCAAGAATCTTCACGCTCAGGGTGATGCTGAATTGATCGTTTGTCAAGTTAGAAGTATATATCAGACCAAGAACGACAGGCTCAAACACTATCGCAATTTAGTGTGGGAGAATATTGAAAGTTTTGATGCTTTCAGCATATCAGTGGTTCCACGAGATCTTAATGACAGAGCTGATTCTTTGGCAGTTTCAGCCACATTATTGATTCCACATCTTGATTTTAATCAAGATAAATATATCATTGAATTGATCTGTAGGCCTAGCGTACCTGATAATTGGGATCATTGGCAGATTTTCAATGATGACAAACAGATTATTAACTTTCTTCACACTGAAGATAGTTTCAACAATCTGTATTTTGAAGGAAGTAATTCTTCTTCTTCCTCAGATTCCATGTCTGATACTTCATCGGAGCCAGATGAAGAAATTCTTCAACTAAAAGGTAATAAAATCCCTAAGGGGTTGGTTTCGTTGGAAAGACTTTTTGATAAGCATGATCGCTATAGCAAAAGCCAACAACGGGAGGCAAATTCTGATTCTCATATGGGATATGAGAAATATAACATTGGATCTGAAGAGAATCCAAAGTTCGTCAACATCGGCAATAATTGTACTCCTGAAGAAAAAGATCAGTTCATTCAACTCTTACGTCAATATAGTGATGTGTTGGCCTATTCTTATGACGATCTTAAGTCTTTTCAACCTGATGAAGTGCAGCATGAAATTTCGTTGAAGCTGGATGCAGTACCATTCAAGCAGAAGCAACGCCAGTATAATCCGAAGATTTCAGGTACTATTTACTCCGAGATTCAGAAAATGCTAGAGGCACGAATTATCTTTCCTATTCATCATTCTACATGGATAGCCAATATAGTTCCAGTGCGTAAGAAGAATGGAGAGATACGTATCTGTGTTGATTTTCGTAATCTCAATCAATTGTCGCTTAAAGACAATTATCCATTGCCAATAATGGATCAAGTGCTGCAAACTGTCACTGGAGCTAAAATGATGTCTATGCTGGATGGATTTTCAGGTTACAATCAGATTGAGGTAAGTGAATCAAATCAATATAAAACTGTGTTCACTACTCCTTGGGGTACATTTGCATATCGCAGAATGCCCTTTGGATTGATCAATGCAGGAGCAACTTTTCAGAGAGCTATGGATCTCGCTTTCCGTGGTATCTTGGGCAGGTATATTGTAGTATATTTAGATGATCTCACTGTCTTTTCTAAAGATCATGAAAATCATCTTTTTCATTTGGAAGATGTGCTGAAAAGATGTCGCAAGCATGGGATTTCTCTTAATCCTAAAAAGTCAGTTTTTGGGGTTACTGAAGGGAAGCTCCTTGGGCATGTTGTATCAAAAGAAGGAATTAAAATTGATCCTGAACGAGTCAAGTCTATTCAAAAAATGTCTTTACCAGCTAGCAAGACTGCAGTCCATTCTTTCTTTGGAAAGATTAATTTCTTGAGAAGATTTGTACCTGATTTTGCTGAGAAGACTCGTCATATCGTTGATATGA
>VDFB02114351.1:0-12304 GCA_007258455.2 Sequoia sempervirens
CTAATGAATGAAAACCCATCATGTGAATGTTTAGAGATTGAAATTTTTCTTGTTTGAGAATTGTTTTGAGTTTTCCACCCCTACTCTATATCAAATTTCTATTAGATCCAAAAGATATGGGCAATATTTTTTTTTGAGTTTATGTGTTGTAATTTTGCAGGTTGAAGCAAGAACCTAGATGCCAAAAGACTAGGTAGTGAAGAAACGAGGAAACCTAGGTGAGGTATCACAAAGACAAGAAGTGAGGTGAAAAATACTTGCTTAGAAAAGAAGAATGGACATGTTGAGGAAAATAGTTTTTGGATACTTGTACAGTAAGGAGGCACCAAGCAAGAAACAAGGGAAAGAAAAAGAGAAAAGTGAGATGAAGAAGAACAAATGAGAAGAACAAATGAATGCCCAACAAGAGATAATAGATTTGAGGAAAGCCTTAAAGCAAACAAAAGAAGTTCAAGATGAAATGGAGAAAAGAATGGAACTTGAAATGCAACAGCTCCGTGAGAGAGCAAAACAAGAGGGTATTTACAAAATCATCATGGAAAAAATAGGCCCTTAAGTGGCAAAAAATTTAGAAAATTAGAGTTAGGCAACTTGACGTAAAAATTTGAATAAGTTATTTGTATTATTTAAAAAATATGTAAGAATAGAATCTATAGCAAATATAATTTAGTTTCTAAACTACTAGGTTTATTTAGAAAAAAAAATATCTATTTAGTGAAAATTTGAAATTTCATTGTACTAGTACTTAAATTTCAGAGGATAAATAAGTAGGAGTTTGTTTGACCACCCTAACCACAATAAAATGATAATATTTTTTTATAAAATTTTAGATATAAGTAGAGGAATCATGTCCTAATGTGATGCATATTTTTTTGTAATTTGTTTCCAAGTAAATAATTAATTATGATTTTTTTATTACAACTTTTCAAAAATATAAAAAATTGTATGTCTAACCACCTTAACTTAGTCAAAACTTCATGAAATTCATTTTTTTATTTTTTTATCCTATAGTATGTAAAGCATAGAATGTAACACATGTTTTAGATTAAAAAAATGTGATATTTTCTGAAAGCTATATATTTTTTTCAATCAACCTATCAATCAGGACTTTAGTCGTAATTCAAATAGAAAATGAATAATAATTATTTATCAAAATTCAAAGTAAAGAACAATTTATATTGGTGGAAAGTTAAGAATATCCTTTAAAAACCCTTTTTTTTCATCAATTTTGAGTAAAAAAAAGTCATTATCCACATACCCTACACATACCCATCATATCGCCATTTTTTTGTCCATCATGATCTTACACATACCCAAGAAAGGGGTAGGCATTTACCAATAAGGAAGAAGGTAAAGTGGCCTATCAAGCAAATCATTTAGAAGAGAAGAACACAAGAAAGGAAAATAGAACTAGACATTGAAGAATCTTTGTTGATGAAGGAAGAGAAATAACCATATGAGAAAAAAGTTGAACAGGAATCTCTGGAAGGTGAGTTGCAACATAGTCTATATACATGTCATATGTTTTTTCAAGGGCTAACTACAATTGTAAGTGGATTTCAGTCCCCTCAAGTTCAAGAAATCAAGAAACTTGAGTTTGCTTCTTCATATATACAATATAGATTCATTGTATCAATTGTTTAATCATTGTTGAAAGAAGGATTTAGAGGTGTAAATGGAGGATATGGTATGTGCAGGATCATCATGGAAAAAACAAGCCCTTAAGTGGCAAAAAATTCAAAAAAATAAGAGTTAGGCAACTTGACGTTAAAATTTGAATAAGTTATCTATATTATTTCAAAAATATGTAAGAATAGAATCTATAGAAAATTGAATGTAGTTTCTAAACTACTAGGTTTATTTAAAAATAAATAAATCTATTTGGTGAAAATTTGAAATTTCAATCTTGATGATACTTAATTTCATGGAAAAAATAAGTAGGTGTGTCGAGGCCACCCTAACCACAATAAAATGATAATATTTTTTTATAAAATTTTAGATATAAGTAGAGGACTCATGTCTTGATGTGATGCATATTTTTTTATAATTTTTTTCCAATAAATTTAATTATGAATTTTTTATTACAACTTTTTAAATATAGCAAAAAAATGTATGTCTGACCAACTTAACTTGTTCAAAACTTCATAAAATTCTTTTTTTTTTTTTAATCTTATAGTATGTGAAGCATAGAATATACACCAGTTCATATTAAAAAATGTGATACTATTTGAAAGCCATAAATATTTTTCAATTATCCTATCAATCAGGACTTTAGAATTCAAATAGAAAATGAATAATAATTATTTATTAAATTCAAAGTAAAACATAATTTATATTGGTGGAAAGCTAAGAATATCCTTTAAAAATCTATTCTGTTGCATCAATCTTGGGTAAAAAAAAAGTCATTAGCCACATACCCTACACATACCCATCATATCACCACTTTTTGGCCCATCATGATACTGTACATACCTGACAAGTTTATATTGACAAGTTTGAACATCTTTGTCAAATGTTCAAGAAACCTACAGTGAAGATGAAACCAACATGGGACTATTTCAAAGATAATGCAAAGGGATTTAAATACATTAGGAAAAATATTTCAAGCATGATTCTTATGTTGCAGGCCCTAACTCAAGACAATCTTGAGTTGTGTTCTTCCTTGGGAGTATGGTGCAGGGGCACCCTCAAGTTTCATGCCTTGAATAGGAAAAAGTGCCATTTTTTCTTAATTTTGTAGTTGCTAGGTGTGTTGGAGTGTCAAGTTGCACAAGTTGTGAATTTTGCAAAATATTGTCAATGTTGTAAAGTTGTAAAAACATGGAATATGAAGTCATAAGTTGTAAATGAGGGAATTTGAATGGTTGTAAGTTGAAAAGTTGATTTGGACCCATTGGAAAATGGCTATAAATTTTTTAAAAGGCTTTGTAAGGTCAAAAGCATGGTTGGTGGTTGAAGATTTAGAAGTTGAAGCAATAAAAATACTTCTATTTTCTACATTTTTGGGTGTTTCTTTGCTATTCTTTGATGTAGTGCAGATTTTTACGATCCCATACTAAATTCAAATCATTCTTTTTTGGTAAACCTATTGATCTAGTGTATATTATCATTGGTTTCATGTAATTTCATGAAGTTTCCAATAGGTTGTGTCCCTTTTACAAAAATAGGTTTGAAACCCTAGTAGGCCTAATTTGAGGGAGAACAGTCTGAATTTGAGTCTTGTGTTCCAAAACAACCCTACCCAAATTATTAGCATGTTGTGTAAAGCCCAAATGAGTATCTAAAATCATGTTTTTATTTTTGGTATCAAGTCTAGTTTTAAAGTTATGACCAAAAAATGTGAATTTGCTGCTCTAGTTCAAGCCTAGTCAAGAGTAGAGCAGTCAAGTTTTGAACCTTTCCTTCCAAAGTAACCATGTCTTATTTCTTAATATATTGAATAAAGCCATAAAGTGTATCCTAATGTGGATTTTTCTTTTGGAGATAATTTTTTCCTCAGAAGTTGTGCCCATTTTAGTCAATCTAGAGTACTACTACTAGATTGAGGCCTAATGAATGAAAATCCATCATGTGAATGTTTAGGGATTGAAATTTTTCTTGTTTGAGGATTATTTGGAGTTTTCTACCCCTTCTCTACATCACACATTTTCCATACATTTCTACCAAAAAAAATTATCAAATATTTCACTTCCTTACTGCTATGGCTAAAATCCTAAATAGGTTCTTCCCAACAAACTATGGATGCTTGGAAAAAATATATTAAAGAATAATAGTAAGAAATAGAATAGAAAAGATAGTGAGTTGCTTGAAAAATTACTTCAAAGAAATGTGGTCTCATGGTGACGGACTGCCATTCCATCACCATGAGACCACATTTCTTTGAGGCTTTTTTTTCAACAACTCACTGGCTTAAGAATAGATAATCCTCTTTAATCAAATCAAATCATTTTAATGTCTTGAATTTCATCCCCAAATATAATCCCATCCTCCATCTTCATCCTTAAATCTTATTCTTCCAATCCATAAGTTCATTTCTAATCCATCATGCTTATTTCAACCCTCATCCAAAAATCAATACCATTCTTTCTTCCAATTAATCCTCCACTGTGTCTAACCATCTAATCTATCTTCCATCCAATCTAATCTATTATAATCAAACTTCATCCATTCAAACCAAACCCAACCATATATATGATGATGAGGATAGCCTTTTTTACCAACCTAAATTTATAATCCCAATGATGACAAAGAGAGCATTGTGGATCACCTTGAATTAATTTTCAATAGAAAAATGCTCCAATTATCCATCAATCCCACATCCAAAGCTCCCCTCAAGTCCCATCCATATCATCCCTATCCACTACCACTAATTTTACCTCACTTACTACTTCCATAACTATAAGGACTCCATGCTTAGATGTCTCCTTGGTATCAGTGCTAAGCTTCCATACTCCCTACCTTCATATAGTCCCAATCCATCTCCTCTTTCTTATCCTTGCCCTTACTTTGACAATGGAAACCAAGGATTTAGCAAAAATTTCCCTCCAAATCATTTTCAAGGTCCTCATCCTCATCCTCAATTTACTAATCCATGGAATCTTCCACCTCTTATTCTAATTGTGTTCATATCCCACATCCTTAAAACCCACATCACCTCACTATTACCAAGTAAAGTCATCCCATGTCTCTCATAGTAACTTCCTCCAAGGACTATTTTCAAAGGTGGATATTTCACCTTGCAAAAAAAAAGTGGTGCACTCTGTAAGGAGGCCCTACCATAAAGTGCAATATTTAAATCTCTTGCATTTCTTTTAGTAAGTTATATTATTCTTGATTGGTTGAGTTGGATTGATATATTACGCAAGCTTGATCTAATACCTATAATTGATAATTTAATTTGGGCAAATGATACTCATAATATTAATATTATGACTATCTTTATCAAAATTAATTTCATCATTAATACTATTATTAATATTAATAACATCGGTATGTAAATTAATATCATTATTGTTACTAGTAATATTAAGATTTAGACTAATACCATTACTCACGTTGTTGTTACATATATTATGAATTTCACCTATTAGTAATATTATAATTAGTCAAATAGTATTACATGAATTATAGAATTCATATTAACTAACTATTAATTGGGTGATGATAATACTAACACCAATTACAAAGTCAACATTTAATGTTATGCTTGTGAAGTTGCTATTATAGCAACTACAGCAATAAGAATCTAGAATATTGTATCTGCTCAAACATAATTACAATATCCCTAAAGAAGTGTAGCATGCAGGTTGGTGGATAGAAATTTAAATGAAGCTTATTATTCTTCATGTTGCTTATTTATACTTCTGCCTAATTTGCAACCACTTTTTATGACGGTCCAAGAAGGGTCATTTAAGGCAAGAATCGCCAGTAGTGTAAAGCTAGATTTCCTTGAATAAGGTGCTGCATAAACTCAACTACCAGATTGAATTCCTAATATTTCATGTCAGAGGAGTATCATGTATTTGGTATCTTTATTCTTTGTTCAACCTCACAGTCCGGGAATGTCTTTTCAGACCTTGATTTGCGGGGTTGGTTTTCCTTGCCTTTGATTTGTATTCACTCTGTTGCATTGCATAACACTGGCTGAAATATGGAGGGTGTCACCTACGCATATTGAAAAATGTTAGAATAAATTAATCATGCACCCAGTCTACTTCAGCTGACATATCCTAGCCGACTTAGCCGACTTAGCCGACTTCCGTCGTCCACGCTGCTGCAGCGCCTACACATTGCAGCTACAATTTACATTGTATTAATTACATTTTTATCTATAGAATGAGGAGCTCCAACCTGTGTTGTGGAGCGCTCAGGTTTCATGAAGTTGCTCTGAGTTCTCCTCTGTGGTGTCTCATCTTTCTCTGTGTTTTATCTGTGTCTCCTTCCTGTCTCTGCTCTTGTTTTTCATCAAAAAGGGGTATTTAATATAACACTCAGGGAGTCTACTATCCTCGGGAGGAGGAGGAAGTATTTGGATTCCTTTGCTATGTTTCCAGCGCCACCACCAATTGTGGCATAGCTTGATGAATTACACTTAAAGGGATATTTTTGGGAGGACGTTGGCAAAAGTGGGGGGGAGTTCAGCTTTACACCTGCCGACTGCATTTACCTGAATTTTTAAAAATCCTTTTCAAAAAATCCTTCTGGTGCATATCCTGTAATCATTGCAGCCGCCTTGAGATCATATTTCTTGGAGGCATTCTGCCAAAGGACTCGCATGCCTTGTGTTGCTTCCGGTTTGTCCACACCTTACTCTCAAGCTCCCATTTTGGTGCAAGCAGCAAAATGACAACAAAGGTTGTGGAATTTGACGTTACACCAGCCAATTGCACCTGCGTAGTAGAAATTATGCAAAAAATGTAAGGATGGGTCCCTAGCAGTGTCAGTGTCTCTGGCTGAAGACCTTATCATGGTTTAGTGTCCCTTAACAGGGAGGCTGAAATTGCCCTTATTGGCGTAACAGGTACGATCAACTATTAAAACTTTTAGATGCTTTGCAGCTATGTATTGGATCCTACCATCATCACAAATTAAAGGTACTGAGTGTATCTAGTCAAATGTAGGGTAGATCTATCTTCTTTTAGGAAATCGGGTGCAACCTCTTTTTAATAGAATATAAATGCCAAAAGAAAAGAAAAAAAGCTTACAAGTGTATAAGCTATTGTAGGGATATATAATTTTTAATAAAGCCAATGTAACTATTTTAAGTATGGCTATATAAACAACTAAGACTTTTTGGTTTATTTCTTCTGATTTTCCTTACTTACCAACTGCATCGTAAACAACATCATACCTCTCAGGCTATTCTTCAACGTTGTGTTAGAGTAGTTGATTGCAGTATCAACTTCCAGACTTTTCAAAACTTCCAATTTCCCAGTGCTTGAAATTGCTGCAATGAATGATGCCCGAAAGACTTGTCTTGCCTACTGCTTCACAACAACATATATGCATCTACTAGTTTTAGAAATGATGTGTATCTCAAGTCTGACTTGACCTGCTATTTCTCAAAACGCTACTTCATGTATTCCAGCTCACGAGGTATCACGTTGAATAATGCAGTTCCTTTTTCATTCTTTGCGTTGGAATCTAATTTGCATATTCTTCTCCATTTTTCTTTTTTTTTTTCCTGAAACATTTTGAGACTCATTATTTACAATGCAGTATTAATACTAAACTAGCAGAGAGCTGTGCAATTCTTAATGTAATTCTTTAAAAATAAATAAGTACAACTATCTGAATATCATAAATATAAAATATGAGCAATATAGGTACATATGCCTACCCAAGATGAACTGTTGTTTTGAGCGAGTAATAAATATAAAGTTTAAAATAACATCTCCTTATGGATGATATGACCTCCTTCTGAGAAAGTACGGTAGTCTAGAAATTACTAAATGGTATCTACATGGCTGTGATTCACCTTTGACAAGAAGCGGCTGTAATACTAAATCAAAGTCTTTTTAAAACTTATGGCTCCTACTTTAGTGGTAACACAATAATTATAAACTTATGCTGGGTTTGATTCCCTTTAAAACAATTACTAACAAAGACAAATCAATGACTTTGGAAGGCTGTGGCTAAGTTGGAAAAGGGTATGGTAGATCCATAAGCGTAATCACTTATTAAAGTGTGTGACAGTCATTATTAACATGCATAATATATAAGCACTGCTTCAACCATATGATCGACCAATCCTTGTCATAAAGAATCTCTTAAGCATGATATAACCATCCAATATAAGTATGGTCTCTTTCAAAATAACAATAATCTTCTTTTTATTTAATCATTTTTTTGTTTTTTCCACACAAAAGAGTTGTAGTTAATATTATCTTTGCATTAAACTATTATCCACTTCACTTCAATTATTTTTACAAAAGACACCGTAGTCATAACATTCCCTGTGTGAAAGATGTCCAAGTAAGTGGGCATGACAAAATCTTCACTGCATTGGTACTTGGTTACTTGTACCCATAATCACTAATTTGCCAATTTAAATTCTGAGTCTATGTTTAGTGTTGGCTGTTAATTTTAAAAGCTTTTAGAGTTGGGAATGGTGAATGTATAATCTGTATACATGTGTTCTTATGATGTTTAAAATATAGTTCTCTATGTTTAGATTGAAATTCTGTACATTTGATTTCTCTATAGATAATTGCAATTTGTTGCACTGATGAACATGCTTACCAAAGTTTTAATATTAGTACAGCTTAGAATGTCTCATACAATGGAAATACACCTCCACTCCAGCCTTGGTAAATTTATTATATAACACAGTTTGCTGCATACTTTTATCCCATCAAAACTATCCATGATTTTTCTAAGTTATCACATTCACGTATAAGTTACAACCGTTTGTATAAACCCAAATTTTAGGCATTGAATCTACCCATACGAATCAATGCTAATCTTGTTTATGAACAATCATAGACTGAAATCTTTAAATCAAAGGCCAAACATGGAGTTGATGGATCATCAGGCATTTCCAATAGTTGATAATACAGCAAAATTATGATTATACATTTCATGGAGATGTAGGTAGGGATGACATTAGTAAAGGCTAAGAAATTTAATGTTACAGCTTCCAATCAAATTTACACAGTAGTTCCTACAACCCTTTCAAAGTTTATCCCAATATTCTGATTTCCATAGAATATTCATGGTACTCATGATAGTGGAAATATACTTTCAGTCATGCTTAGTTTCATTCATGACATGGTGTTGGTTTCTCAAATTTGTTGTATTAGTTTTAGTACTCAAGTTTAAATTTAGTATGAGAATTAATATGGAACTTGATTATACATTAGATTTTGGGTTTGGATTAAAAGAATTGTCTTTAAGAAAGTCTTAGATTTTATATATATTTGATAATATTTGTATAAAGGGGAGGGGGTTGATGAAAAGTATTGAATTAGCTAGTGTCTTTGTTAAATATTGAGGCAAGTCAAAAATCAAGTAGTCTATCATCGCTACCTTTATATATAAATTGTAAGGTTTTATCATATGCAAGATGCGAGGAGGGGTTGTATTTCTTTGCTCGTATTAGGTTGGTGAAGAATTAGAATTGTTTTAATCCAATTGTTAATATGTGTAGAAAACTAGTGACCTGAGTTGTAGAAGAAAAAAAAAAAAAAACTGCTCACTGATGTTTAGGAATATTTCAAAATGTTTTATGGGTTTTGTTCCTCGTTCGTTCCCCTTTCTAGAAACGTTGAAAAAGGCCATCCGTACTTTTTTCCACCACACTCACAATGTCCTCAGGCTTGAGCTTATTCAGGGTAGAATTAATTTCATCCTGATTAGGGGAATCATTAGGGGCATTCCCAAATCTTCCAGACGCAGGGGCACTAGGGGCCGACTCTTTACTGACCATAGGTTTATCAGAAAGAATTTCCATAGAATTCCCAGAGTACGAAACTAATTTCGTAATAGAGGTACCTTTAAAACCAGAGACCAAACCCGGGGTAGGGCAGCCAGGAGACGGCTGGGGATTAAGATAGGGCAGCGAGGCAAAACCCGGGATAGGGAAATCATGCAAAGGCTGCAGATTAGGACATGAAGGCAGAGCAGAATCCATAAGGGCATTCCGACAAGATAGGGAGTGGGGAGCAATGGTATTAGGATCAACAGGGGCACAAGCAGGAGGGGCCAAGGGGTCATTCTCCCTGCTACTTTCAGTATCCTCATCATCCAAATCCCCAATATAAACAATTTTAGGTAAAGCAGGTAAATTTTGATAATGCTCATAGATGAGCCTGACAAGACCAGGATGAATAATAGAAGTCCTCCTAGGGTTTCTTTCAACTTCATCAAGGAAATTCTTCAAAGAAGAGAATAAGTAAAAAGGCAAAGAGATACGAACCTTGTGACGGAAATGGTTCAGAATGGAAAAGTAGTAACTACGCTTTTGGTGGCATGTTGAGTCAACCACATAATATATACTCCATAATAACTCTTAAACTTTCCTCCATATAGATTTGATGGACTCCCACATCAAGTAGCTAATAACAACCTTAACCGGCTTAGCCTTCTCCTTGTCTTTTGGAAATCTTATGAGCCGCTTCATGAGGCCCGATGGTCTGATAAAATTTCACACCCTCGGTCGAAAAGACCCGGTTATCTGAGATAACACATTCCTGCCAAACAAACAATCTCACCATTTTCCTCCATATAGAATTTTCTCTATGTTGTTACAAAAGAATGATTGGCCATTGTTTTTTTTGTATGCTATTTGAAGGTAAAATCTACACTTAAGCTAGAATTTGATACCCTTAAATTATTATTTTTTTTGTGGTTACTTTGAAATTTTCCTAAAGCTTGGTCTTTTGGCTAAAGTATTATGTGCACACCTCGCAATTAATCTTCCTCCATGAGATAACATCGATTTGGGACATTTACTCTAGAATTTCTAGCATATCGTTTTTGTTGAAATTTATTCTACCATTTTTAATAAAAATTTTGAGTGCCCAATCTTAGTTTGTTAATTGGTTTTGTTTGAAATTTTATGAAAATCAAATTATTGGAACTCTGTTTGTGTGCCCACTATGCATGTTAGCTGTTTTTGCTTGGTATTTTTCAAAGCTTTTTATGGCTGCCTATATCTTCACAAATGGCGTCACCCTCTTTTGAATCGACCTGATTTGGGGAGTGTCTTAGATTTTATTTGACTACTTCATGACTTAATTCTGAATGCAGCCCCCACTGTATCACTCGGTAGAAATTCTTTTTCCCCTATGTTCGCTACCTATAAAGATGGGAATCAATTTAAAGGCTTATGTTTGATACTTGATTTTACATAAGCCAACGAATATGTAATGCACCTATCTAAAATAGGTAATTTGGCTGCATTCAAGTATTCATTTTTGTTGATTGTACTCGACTAAAGTTTCATTGGAGGGATTAGTAAGTTTTCTATATACGACGTCATTTCTGTTAGCAGTCGATGCTTCGTCTTTTGCATTTTATGACCAGCAATGGATATTTCATTTTAGACGATGGTTTTACTTTCTTTGGTTCCCAATACAGAGTCATGTAATTATTTATGGCCAACATGAGAATATAGCGATGAACCTTCAGAGGATTCGCCATTTGGTTAGGTGAGGTGCGATCTTTTCAGTGCTCTTAATGCTTTATGTGTTGCAATTTCACTTTCTTATGCTTCTAATATTGCCTAGGTTATCTACCGATGAGGTTAATCCTTTGTGCATCGTTTGATTTTTGGGTAACTTGTTGTATACATGTAAATTGCTTCGGCTCTTATTTACTGAAGTTACTATGTTTAAGGAATTTTGAGATATATGTATCTTAGTTATTGATGGAATTTTTTATTCTTGATTTTGATGTTATCGCTTTGGTATTTGATGTTATTTATAACGTTTCATTTTTTGCTTGAATGTTGATTTTGGAGTTTTCGATTTTAGTTGGAGCATATGTTAAATAAATGGCTCTCTGTAGGGTGTTCAATGGAAGTTTATGTAATGCATAGATCATGGTGGGTCTTCATTCGATCCTATATGTATGGCACTCGATATGTACAAAAGGATAAATCTATAGTGAGTTGATATTCAGTTTAACAAAATATTCAATTATATCTCTGTGTGTGTGCGCATATGTTATGTATATTTATATATATGTGTGTCAAATTTATTTGTGTTTGCAATATGACCATCTAATTTATTATTTTGAAACAACAATTCAGCTTATATTAATTGTGTATATATAAAAATACATATACCGATATATGGGTATATATATTTATATATGTATATGAATATCAAGATACAATTATGGTTATAACAAGAAGGTTATTGTTGTTGCTTAAGAGCATTAGATGAATGGTAGAATTGTGAATTGGAAAATAATTAATTAGAGAATATTGATTTACATATCATAATTTAAACTGGAATTTCTAATTGGTTGGGTATTGCTAAAAGAATATTCAAATGGTTAAAATTAATTGGGTTGGGTAAATTATTGAAGAGAATTGATCTATTTTATATCTCAATAACTTAGAGTTAGGGAAAGTTAATATTACTTAAGGGTGGAAGTTTAGGAATTAATTATTTATAGTTATTGAAGAGAGAGTTACAATGTAATTTAAATAATGGGAATATTTCCACTTTAGATATTTTCAAGTGGAACTAATTCGAGTAAATAATATATTGAATTGGACTTAAATTGAGCAATTAGACTTGAGGGAAGTATTAATGGTTTGCCAAGGTTATAGTAATATTGTCATTAATGTTTTATG
>VDFB02114353.1:0-12790 GCA_007258455.2 Sequoia sempervirens
TCTCTTGCTAGTACTTTTACTTGGTCCGGAGGGAGCAATGGCTTCTTTAGTTATCAGAGCCCTTGGCTCCACCTTGTTTCCTTTTGTAGCAGCTCTAGAGGACTTAGGTAGTACAAAGGTAGGGGTGGAAGCTGTTCTTCTTGATCTCCTTGGTTTGGAGGATTCAATAGCCATGTTGGATTTTATTGCTCTGGCCTCCTTGATTTATTCTTCTGTATAACATTCTCTTCTTGCCCACTCTTCCACATTTTTCCTTGCATTCCTCTTAATTTCTGGTTTTTTCAACTCTAAGTGCACTTCTGATGATTTTTCTTCATAAGTTCCATGTCTTAGTAAAGTGGGGTCCTTAGGACTCTTGAGAAGCAATCCAACATAACCTTCAGTATCATTCTCAAAAAATTCATATCCAAGAGGCTCAATCCAAATTGTTCTAGGTTCAACATCCTCAAGTATACACTCATCGGTTGAAACAAGGAAAGTCATTTCCTTAGCATATTTTTCTACTAGTTTGTAGGTAATTCTTTCCCTTTCATGCATATTATTTTGAAAAACTAGAAAGAATGCAATCAAAGCATCATTTTGAGATTTAAAGTTACCTAAGCTGTGCATATAATCAAAGATTTGATGTCCCACAGGTCTAATTATGTCCCATACCACACCTTTTCTTCTAGAAAGTTCTCTCAAAAAGTAAAATAGTAGGCACATTACCAAATTTCTAAAATTAAATGCATATTTCTTTTCTCTGGTTTGCTTCAGGTTCTCAAAGAGTTGCTACTGGAGCTACTCACATAGATTAAAGTCCTTCCCATTCACAACCATTTCATGTGCAACATAGATAACTGTTGCAGAAACTAAATTCTCCCTATTTGTAAAGTAAATTTTGTGACCTATCATCATAGAGGCATATCTCATAGTAGGATTTGTGATAGGTTTTGTTTTCAAAGCTCTCTTGTCAAAGGTGGCACCCGTAAGTTTCATAACAACCTCATTTTTCACAGATTTAAGTATTGGTACAGGTTCAGTATCACACAACACTGTAACGGCCTTGATCGCCTCCTTAGTCACAAGTCCAAGCATGTCGGTCTACATGAATTTTTCATGCATTCTTCTTAATGCTATCCCTACATATTTAGCATCCACATCATTGTTGTAGTTAGGAAGATATCAAGCTTCTTTTGCACTAGGTTAATGGATTCAGGTTTTACAAGAAAATCATCTCTAGTTAGCTCATCAAACCATAGATCCTTGATTTTTTGATGATTATACTCTTCCAAATTCCCATGTATGTATGCCCTGGTATCCTCTATAGGTAAAACCCTATATGGAATCTTTGAAAAAGAACCATCGGGGTCGTTATCAAAGATTTTCATTGGATACTTTTTGAATTTTGGTCTAGGTCTCTTAGTAATGTTAATGACGGTCAGGGTATCCATTTCAACTTCAATTCAAACTTCAAATTTTTATGAAATCAACTCTATTTGAAACCCACAAAACATAGAGAATCGTAAATACCTTTTACGCGCACAACTAGATCTAGGGTTTGAATATTCTACATCAAATTCACCTTCATATCTCCTTTAATTTTCTCTACTTTCTTCAAATGCACAAATGTGATTAAAATTGACTTAAAGAAACTTACTTTTTATCTTTTTCGATTTTCCTTAATTTTGCATTAAATGATTCAATTTTCAAAAAGTTGATAAACCCTTCACCGATACAATGTAAACCCTAAAATGCTTTGCATTTCTTCAGATTTGTATATTTTCTGCTAGTTTCTTTTCCAAAAGCTTAAGCACGTTATTTTGCACCATATATCTTCATGTCACTTCTTGACACCTCATATTTCCAAGGTTTTGTTTTATTTTTTTGTTATTGCTCCCCCTAAGCCCATGCCTAGGTTTAATTATCAAGGAGATTTTCTGCACTAGGGGGAGGTACAAATACATTTGATTCATCTTTATTTTCAGGTTCCTCTTTTTTCCTCTAAATCTTCTCCATTTCCTTCTTTACTTCAGTATGATCACTCTTCTTCACAGGTTCATTCCTCTTTACCGGATTGGTTTGTCTTTCATTCTTACTTCTACAAAATCTTGAAATGTGTCCAGGTTTGTTGCAACTATAGCATACAACATTTTTTTGAAAAAACTAACCTCTATTCAATCTTAATCTGTACTGGTTAGCCTTATGTCCAAATACATTGCATTTATAATAGTAACCATTGAAATATTAAATCATTCTACCATCATTATATCTATTCATCATCTGAATTCTGCACTCAATAACTCTATGTCCAAATTTCTTTCATACAAAACATTATCTAGAGAAGAATCCAACATTCTGATTGATTTTACTTCTACATTTTAATGCCTTATGTCCAAATTTATTGCATGAAAAAAAAATTCCATTGAAAGATGGGTACCTTTGAGCATTTGGCTGTATGATAGGGGGTCTTCTAGCATTGCTTCTTTGATTCCTGATTTGTTTGCCATTTCCTTGAGCCTCCTTTTGATTGTCAACCTTGTTAGGAGTTATATTTTCCTTTGAGATTTCTCCTTCCTCATGTCCCAAACCTCCTTTATCTTTAGATGGTTTCTGTCCTACAATTAGTTCATCAAGCATTGTAGTACTTGTTTTGAATATTTCCTCATGAACTCTTACTTTTAACAAATATGATCTTAGAGTTACCACTTCTTGTTTTAGTTTTGTGCATTCATCATTTTTTCTTTGTACCATTGCATTTGGAAAATCCTTAATTCTTTTCTTTTCTTCCACTTGCACTTTTAGTCCGGTGATTTCTTCATTTGCTTGCTTCATTTTTTTATTAATTTCTCTATGTCTTTCTCTGAATTTCTTGATTTATTCTCTCATTTTTTTGATACTATCATTTGGCTCCTCTAGGTTTTCCTTCAGATTTTTGTTTTCACCTTCAACTCTGTCAAGATCTTCAAGAGAAACTTGGAGTTCTTTATCAGTCATACGATCACTTTCTACAATAAGATCTGAATTTAAATATCAGCCATGTGTTAAATCTCCAAGATCTTCCTCAAGCTGTTAGGATTCTTAAAAGGAACCAAGATTTGATACCAATTGTTGAACACCCAAAATACTGAGAGGGGGGGGGGTGAATCAATATTCCTTTAAACCATTTGATCATAAACCATCTAATTAACAAAACATATCTAATTGCAACAATGAATGAAAACATGAAACAATCACAAGATCACATGACACATGAAAACCAAAATTTTTACGTGGAAAACCTAAAAAGGGAAAAACCACGGTGAAGATTAGCTCACAATATATTATAGCTGGTTATAAGATATCACAGAGGCTCACTGCCAGGACACACTGTCCAATAAGGCTCACAACTACAGATAAATACAAAAAAAATGCTACAAAACCAAGATGTGAACTGATACAAAATGCACCTTCCTTGTGCTAAATTCAGTTCCTTTGAAGCTCTCAATGCAAAACATTGCTCTTCTTTATAGTCATTCAATATTTACAACAATTATGCTATTATTCAAATCAAATACATACAAATTCACATGTTCACACAATATCATATCTCATCTCACACTTACATCCTAAAAAATGTCTTACATATATACCCAATACATCCACATACATCAATTAGGTCAATGTAATTAGATGTAGCCCTATATTAATTCAAAATTACCTTGTCAGTTCCATACTTGAATCAAAAAAATATTTTCTCTCAAACCAAACATGCAACACTTAATTTAGGTTGACATGGACCTAAAATAGATCTCATTAACATATGCAATACATATTTAATCTCCACAACATATATCAAGAATTAGGTCGGCCAAGATTTAGACCTAATCACAAAATAAGCCAACTGATTAACACCAACGATCCATCTGATCATATAATCATGTTCCATTTGGAATACATAGTGTATTGACACTTGTAAGCAATCTCCCAAAATTGTAAATTCTGATTCCAATCACTAGAGAACCACAAACCAGATTACTCATACTCATTTACACTATATAAAGCCAAAATTGAATGTTGAACTACTGTCACTTGTAACTTTCAAACTGTACATAAAAAAATTGAGATCTTGAACATAGATGCACATAATAGTCAAGAATAACATATTATCACCTCATAAATAGATCTTATTACATGAGCAATTGCAGACCAAAATACCAGATTAAGATATCTTAATTTTGTCCACCAGATTAGAGAAACTATCAACAATTAATGTTGGCATTAATGAAAACACATTAAAAGGGTTCCTTCATTCTTTCAACATAGTATGATTACTTGCATGCTAGCCCGACATTGGAGTGGGTATTTATGATGAAAAATCTTCATGTGAGGGGAGTTGAGTTGGATTTGGAGGCAAAGATGGGGGAGTGGCCGGAGCTCTCGTTGTTTACAATTGCTTTGATTATAAGGGTTTTGATGCCTGATTGGAGATCCCAGGGATTTTCCATTGGATGGGTGGGAGCGCTGGACAAGATGTTGTCGGATGGTAAATTCTTTGCATGGGGTGCCTGCATCTTGGCCAACTTATACAAAGAGATGCACTTGATTGTGCATTAGGATGGCAGGAGCTTGGGTGCGAAGTTACTTTGTTGCACATTTGGACATATGAGCATTGCACACTGCTACAACTAGTGATAGGTAGACAAAGAGGGAAAAGGATTCCATATATTTTTTCTTATGCTGGCTTTTTACGCTAGCATAAGATGGGAGAGATGGACCATTGGCAGCGGGTGATCGATGAGATGGATTCATTTATCTGGCACCCATACCATGACTATGAGGTGTGGGATGATGACCATCTATATATGCCGTACATTCAGAGGATCCACTATTTGATTGGAAGGACTCCTATGATCATTGAGTAGTATTTTCCTACACGGGTCTTCAGACAGTGGTCATCAATAGACTGTACCAGAGGTGGAGGCGGTGTTTGCACGGGTGGTGCGAGAGAGGGGGGTTTGGGGTGGACATGTGGAGTTTATTGTAGCTTTTTAGTTGTTGGTGAACAATTTTTTCCTTTATAAAATTAAATACAAAATGACTCTATAATGCACAAGAAGGACTAATCAATTCACAACAGTTGGAGAGATTACCATTGCATTGGTAATCTTCCTTTGAATTTTAATTGAGGTACAACTCCCTCTTTAGATATAATTTTGATTTTTTTAAAAATATATGAACCGGGGGTATGATTTTTATCAAAAAGCAAGAAAGGAAAAACTAACAACTATTCATAGCCATCAAATAGATGCGCAAAAAAATGCTTTAAACTAAAATAACTACCTTAATGCTGAAATTTATTGGAAAACAATAAATATCATAGCTCAAAGACTAGACTATCAATTCTTGCTGACTCGACTCAATACAATCTTAATCATTCATTGCAAATAAATGAATTAAAAACCATTGAACATCACATACACATAGAGAAGGAATATCCAAATTTTCATCTAAACTCATAGAATTATTCATAAAAATTAGTATCTAACTCATAATTTACTGGACACAGACAATAAACATTCACAACAATGATTTAAAAATGCAAAATTTGATCCTTCTATTATGATCGATTCACACTCATGCATCACAGTGCAAGGGGGATCAAAATATTGGACCCCTGCAATATCCAACTACGTGATATTTAAAAATTTACATTGTAATAGTTAGGATTTCTTGAAAATTGATTCTTGGATGCTAACTGTTGCCTAGCCGAATAAAAGGTTGGATGAAATTCAACTAGCCCTTGTCAGATTATGACAAAACCTTCATTAATTACTATTTTAAAGGATGGTTATGATTACATCCCATCTCCCGATTGATAATATGGGGAAGTGAATTATCACTTGCTATAAGTAGGCCGCATGGCTTACCCTCATGCGAAATGTCCGCCACCTTCAATTTTTGGTGACTGTTGGCATGCCACCTAAGATCATTTCCATCCAACTTCTTTAAATGCAGAAGATTTCATCACTATCTAAATCCAACTTACTATATTTCCATCACATCACCTTTCTTAAGTTAATTAATTTTGAAGCAATTTGAATGTATTTTTAGCATTTATTGCTTCCAAGTAAGCTCTGCCAAATTTCCTTCACCACTCTATAAATTAGCTTCACCACTATTCATTTGCACAATGCTAATTTCTGCTTCCACTATGTCGAGTTCATCAAATGAAGTGGTTGTGGAGAGTGATTTCCTGGTTGTGGAGGGTATTGAGTGTAGTGACGTCCATAGGTTGGTGATAGACCAACTTAGAGGAATCTTCTTGATACACAACGATGTGGAGGAAGAAGTGATCCATAAAATCATTGGTGAGCACTTCATGTCCCAGGTGCACATCCATAATTCCACTCTTCTTGAGCACTTCTTGTATAAAATTATGTGCACCTCTGGGAGTTTCAGATGGGGGCTGCGAGTTGTTGAGCATCTGGTTCATCGATGATATCTGTTGTGCGTTGAAGATGCTCTGAGAGGCCTCTCCATTCATCCACATGTGGGATTAGTTGGTGATACAATTTGCATTGCTTCCACATTGCGTAATGAATAGGATGGTCAAGCCATTGCTCTATTGCATGCTAGTCTGGAGAGAAACAATATGAAAATGTTCACCCACTACATCAAGTTTAACAAGAACCTCTTCTCCCCTATGTAGATAAAGCGTATGCAAGAAGTTATCGAGGCTATCAGATCCCTCATGTTCGCTCTCTGTGTCTAAACCTCATGCGTTGTGATATCCCCTTTTTCAAAATGTAATACAAAATGTTTATATCGATAAATATAAATATATCTATCTTTTTGGATTTCAAAATGCTCTGTGTTATGGGAATATTTCCTTGGATCTTGATATTTGTATCTTTGATTTTCAGATGTTTTCCCTTCATTTTCCATATGATTCGAGTAGTTCCATTGGGGCATTCATGCAAATTCTTGTTATCTTGATCCTGATCATCATTTTTTTTTCAGAGGAGGTTCTTCATTTTAGCACAACAGTCTACAACTTCTTTGTGCTTCTATGATCTACATGTTCCTCTTATTTTTGGAACATTGTTTTGGTTGGAGGCTTCTCAATCCTTCACACCTTGATTTGGAGGTTTTTTTAATCCTCCATTCACCTTTTTCTTTTTTGGAGAGGAGTTTTCTCCCACTGTGGTTTTATCCTTTTCTTTAGTTGTGAGAGATCTTATGTTTGTACATGGGTACCTCACCAGGCCTTGTTTTTCGAGACCCATCATACATTCTCTTTTTAAGGTTTTTAGCTACTCCCTAAGTTAATCTTAAAGGGGGTGTTAGAGTAATCATGCATTAGATAATAATTAATTAATTATTAGTCTAATTTATTCTCATGGACTTAAGATAAACTTAGGAGTGGTTTAATGATTTTAGGGTTTTTCTCCTATATAACACTCAACCCTCATTGTAATTATCACTCGAGCTTTCATATCTTTTGATAGTCTCTTGATTTTGTGGCTTTTTATTGTTGAGGAATATTGCACATATTGTTTGCATATCTCTTGCATGGGAGGGTGTCTTTGTTCATTGTTTGATCCTGTTGCTCATGGTTTTTTAGTTTTTCACAATTCTAACAAGAGATTCTTGACTTGGCTTTGGTGTTCAACAATGTAATCCACCACCTTTACGCGTTGTTCCTCAAGTTAGGAAAGAAACATAACACACTTGTCAAAGGAACTATCAAAAGTATCATCTTCAATTGCCTTAGCCAACCTTAGAGCAGACAACTCTAATGCGATAGGTATCTGGACATTCAAACCGTACAGGAGTTGAAATGGTGAAATGCTAATTGCTCATTTAGAGGTGATACGATCTGCCCACAACGTATCATACAATGCCTTATGCTAGGATCTCTAATTCTCATTGAACAATTTTTTGATTATGGTAACTAGATTCTTGTTGCTTGACTCAACTTGACCATTCTCTTGGGGGTAATAGTAAAAAGAGTGAGCAAGAGTGATTCCATACTCAAAACAAAATTCAGTTATCTCATGGGATGAGAAACAAGTAGTATTTTCTACTGCTATCTTGTTAGGAATGCCAAACCTTGAGATAATATTCTCCTTTAGGAAGTTACAAACCACCTTTGAAGTAGCATGCTTGACAAGAATGGCTTCCACCCACTTGGTGAAATAATCAGTAGTTGTGAGAACATAACTATGTCCTCAAATTGATTGTGGGACACCACACCAATGAAATCAATACCCCATTGTTGAAAGGGTTTTGATCACCATTGGCTTGAGGGGTAGGGATTGTGCTTAGGTTTTCCCACAAACTCTGAGGAAATAATTCCGCACTTATGCACCAGTTGTATGCATCCTAAAAGTGTGGGCCATTAGTATTTTTATCTCAAAATTTTGTGAGTTGTAATTGTTAGAAACCAAGATCGATTGCAAACCAAAATAGACCTTCCACGAGAGAGAGAGGCAGCGGTGCATAAAAGCTTATGCAGTTTGATATATTCGAAAAGACCATTAATTACAAGAGATAATTTGCTTTATAAAAGAAAAGATGCCTAAACCTAATCTTATCTTGAGCAAAAAGATAGCTAGATAAGATAAAGATAAGATCCTATAAATTAGGAATTAAATAAATCCTAAGTAAACTTATGCAAAGTGTAATTAATAATTAATTACACCAACACCCCCCCATAAGTGCAACTTAGGGAGAAGTAGAATTATTATGCAAATACAGCGAGTCAGATAACAGGGCCTAATCGGGTACTCATGTACAAATGCAAAGAGGAGAAACCCCTGGAGTGATGTAGTACAGAAGAAACAGCGGAAGAACTACGATGAAGCAACACTAGAACCCCAAATATGGCAAGCAAGGAAAGATACTTCTATTTGCAAAATACCAATCAGAATCACAAATGCAACAGCAGACCCAATGCCAAGGAACATTGGAAACTCACATATTGGATCAACTCTAGAATGCGTAGCTTAGCAGGTAGATGAAAGGATGAATGGAGCCATAATGATGACAAATCTGGAAGTTGTGTCTCACGAAGCTAATGCCAAACTAAAACTAAAACTTCCCATAGGACAAGTACCATCAAGATTATGGAACATTAACCATAAAACCATGGCCTCCAAATGAGAAAGATCTGAACCAATGCGGATCAAGAACTATAAAATCTCAATGTGAAGTGTGAACCGAAACAAACCAATGATGTGTCCAGCTAAGCAAGAAAGAAGCTAGAAGGAGACAACATGAAACCAGACAAACTCATGCGAGTTATCACAAATCATGAAAGATGGATTCAAGAACCCCCCTTAATGGAACTTTATATCAGTTCTTTATTACAATACCCAATGATTGCATAAGGAGATAATGCAAAACTACATAAACATGAGAGAAAATGTAAACCTAACACATGAAACAAAAATGAATGCATGCATAAAATAAGTTACACATTTTTTGAAAATGGCCTCAGATCTACATAGAGGCTGAAACCAGCTTTCCAATGACACAAAAATCATGAAAATCGGATAAACGAGTCACAAGATATGTCTCACGGAGTGAAAAAGGCAACATCTGAATTTTGAGGCAGAAAAAAGCATCAAAAAGGAAAAACCAGAAAATATCACTAGCACCATTGCATAGAGCTTGGAAACAGCTTTTTGATGATATCTTGTTTGCAAAAAAATGATGTCGTATGTGAAAGTTATGCGCATTTCCGTAAAACTGCTCCAAAAAGGTGCGATTCCAGCCCCCAAAGCCCTCGGGGAGGCTAAAAGGGCCCCTGAGGTGCATGGAGCCGGACCCGGGGGCCCACAGTCCTGCGTGGCCCCGAGGCGAGAAGTTAACCACGAAGGCTCCGCGGATCTTCCCATATAGCAGCTGGTAGGAGCTAAAACCCTTGGCTGGCTCTAAGAGTGGTGGGAGGCTGGCGGCTGTGGCCCGAGGAGGAGTAGTTGATGTGATGTAGCGGAGGCTACTCGGGTGGTAGAAAGGAGCCACAGTGGTGAGGTGTCCAGCTTCATGGTGGTCTGTAGTGGCGCTTCGGTGGAGTATTGGTAGTGTGAGCAAATGAAGCATAAAATATGAGCGATTTTTTTGATTTTTATATTTTTGAATTTTTGAGATCGTGCCCGCCGAAACTATACGCGGGGAGCGTCATTTCGAGATTAAATTTTTGCCCTCTTGAATGATTTTTTTTCCCAAACTAGACAAATTTTATATGGAGATAGGGTTTGGGTGCGCTGCAAATCCAGCAGGGGTAGTTTGAAGACTGAAAGTGCTGCGAGAATTAGGTGACCCCCGGATGTCGGATAAATCAGCGAGAGCAGAAACCCTCCGCGAGAGATCACGGCAAATGGTGATGAAAATCAATGAAATAAAAGTCATTTGACTTTTCAAAAGCGCTTGAATCAACGAAAACCAAGATCGATTGTAAACCAAAATAGACCTTCCACGAGGGAAGAGAGGAAAGCGAAAAGAGATTGCGCTTAAAACATGCAATTTGATATATTGAAAAGATAAGTAATTACAAAGAGATAATTTGCTTTTATAAAGAAAAAGTACACAAACCTAATCTTATCTTGAAACGGCAGATAGCTCGATAAAGATAAAGATAAGATCCATAAATTAGGAATTAAATAAATCATAAATAGAAACTTATGCAAAGTGTAATTAATAATTGAGTACACGAAGCTGATGATGGGTGAGAAGCATCCCCTGTATGCTAAACTGTAAAAAGATTCCAACAATTTTCCTTGTGCTTTTCCCACACATCAAAAAATTCTTTTGTCAGTCCTCCTCTTATACAAACCATTGTCTCAAAGAACAAATTTTGCAACCTTAAGCTTGATTGTCCTTTTCTCTTTATATGAAAAATTCTTAGAACACTCTCCATATGTGAGGAAGTGTGCAATGTTGGAATACCATCCATCCATCGTGCTTACGAACAATATTGTGGAAATTTCTCTAATATTTGCTTCTTCATCATCACATATCTCTTCTAGTTTGTTGTCAACAATCAAATGACATAGACCCTTCCCACAATAGCTTGGTGGGCATAATCTCCATGTCATACTCTTGGATATTTGCAATCTAATTACCTCTCTTACTCCCAAATTCTTGTTTAGTCAAGATAGACTTGACAGTTGTATCAGGAACCAATGCAATAATATGATAATTGAGAATGTAATACCTGAAGTTATTAACTAGTTTTACCAAAGCATAAGCATGTTTCTCCATTGTTGAGTACTTGATTTCATGATTCTTCAAAGAAAAAATTATAAAAGCTATCGGGGATTCAATCCCTTCACTATTTTGCTACACCAAGATGGCAGATAGAGCATGTTCTGAGGCATAACTGTACATGATAAATCCTTTGGTGTAGTCTGGACAAACTAATATTGGAGCATGAGAAATAGCCTCTTTTATGTCATTGAAAGCAGCTTTACCTTCTGCACTCCAACAAAAGATTGATTTTCCTTTCATCATATCCACGATATGACGAGTCTTATCTACAAAATTTGGAAGAAATCTTCACAAGAAGTTTACCTTCCCAAAGAAGGAATATATTGTTCTCTTACTTGAAGGTAGGGTAATATTTTGGATGGATTCAACCCACTCAGGATCAATCTTGATTCCTTCCTTAGATATTATATGCCCAAGAAGCTTACCTTTGATAACCTAAAAAATGAATTTATTGGTATTAAGGGAAATACCATGTTGTCGACACCTTTCAAACATTTGTTATAAATGATGATAATGATCTTGACAATCCTTAGAAAAGATAGTCAAATCATAAAGGTAAACCACAATTAACTTACCCATTACATCACAGAAAGCCACATACATTACCCTTTGAAAAGTGGCACTGGCATTGATCAATCCAAAAGGTATTCTGTGATATGCAAAAGTGCCCCATGGAGTAGTGAAAGCAATCTTGTTTTGATCATCTTCAGTTACTTCCACTTGGTTGTATCCTGAAATTTTTTCTAACATAGACAACATTTTTGAACCTGACACTTTTGTAGAACTTGATCCATTACTGGAAGTGGGTAATTATCTTTTAATGACATCTAATTGAGATCACAAAAATCCACACAAATATGGATTTATCCATTCTTATTTCTTACCAGAACAATATTAGCTATCTATGTTGAATGCTGGATAGGAAAAATAATTCCAACATTCAACATTTTTTGAATTTCAGAAAGAATGGTACCTGAGATTTTTGGGTTGTACTGCCTTTGTTTCTACTTATGAGGCATAAAACCTGACTTGAGAGAAATATCATGTTGAACTTATTTTGGATGAAAATACTTCAAGTCATCATATGAAGAGGCCAACATGTCAATGTATTGCTGCAAAAGTGATACAAACTGTTTCCTTTCCTCCAATGTGCAACATTTCCCAATATTTACCATTTTGGGATCGCCTTTCATTCCCATATCGATTTGTTCAATATCTGTTGATGAGTCTGATCTGGATTGTTGTTGTTGTTTTCTATAGCAATCATTCTTATCAAAAATTTTCTCTAGGGAGACCAATACTTTGGGAATTTTGTTCCCTCTCAGTTGTAAGATATCCTCACTAGTTTCCTAATCTATTCCAGCGATTGATTCTTGAGGAGTAGTCACTTCCTTCAAAATATAGATCATTGAAATTTTCTACCTTTTTCAAAAGGTGATAATTTGATTATCATCATTGAATATTTTCCAATGGCTAGAATTCTCGGGAACACTAGGTAGAAAATCAACACAATGGTATACTTAGTTCCTTGGAAATCCTTATGAGGAATCATGAG
>VDFB02114354.1:0-18574 GCA_007258455.2 Sequoia sempervirens
ATGAGAACTTATGGAAATAGAATATATAGATTTTTTTTATAGAAAGAAATTAGGATTTCAATGTCAACTCATGGTGCAATTGATGAGAGTGTTAAAATGAGAAAAGTGATAAAAAATTTAGGCATTTTTGTAAAACCAAAAAATAAAGATGATTCAATAGAACAAGTAATATCTAGTTTTGCTAATTCTATTGATTTTATAGTAAGAAAATTTGATCTAAAGATAAGAATGCAGCTCATCATGCAATAACAACTGGTCTAGTTAATAAAGCAACTTCAAATAAAAGAATGTTAAGATTAGTAAATATATAAAAGTAAATGCTAAAACTTTGATAAGAGCTACTAAAAGAAGAGAAAGTATATTGAAAATGATTGAATTAAATCAATGTTGGAATTTTAGTGGTAGATTCCCAAGATTAGACATGAAATTAACTAATGAAATCAAATCTTTAATCGAAAAATATTGGCATGATAATACAAGAGTATCACCTAACATTAGAGATGTCTTAAAATTAAGGGTGGGTTCCAAAATTTGTGAACCTCATCAAAATAATCTCTTAGATATGACTCAAACTGAATTATATAATTTTTTTTTAGATGATTCAATCTTACCATTTAATATTAGCATAAGTGAATGATCATTCAAAAAGTGTAAACCTTGGTATGTTAGAATTAATAAACAATAAATCTCTTGTTGTTGTAATACTCGTGTAAAATTTTGTTATTATTATGATATTTTTCAATATATACGATGTACTTTGCATGCTAACCAAATTATGTAGGACATTTGTGGTATTAATATGCCACCTAAAATAGTCAAATATTTTATAGAAGGTTTGTTTTGTAAATTCTGTAATGGAAACTTATTTTATTTAAAAGCATGTATTTCTGGAGAATGTGATAGATGTGGTAAATTTTCATTGTTAGGAGAATGTATGCATGAAAGTAGTTTAGATGAATTTGGACAACAATTAGTGGATGTAAAAAAAATTTAAAATGTTGAGTACTCTTTAAAAGATGGAAAATTTGGTTAACGTTGTGAGCTAATTGTGGAAAAATTTATTGTGCATGCATTTATTAAAGAATTTAAAGATAAGATTGTATCTAAATATGTTAAACACTTTCAGTATGCTCATTGGCTTGATAATCAATTTTGTTTAAGTAAAAACACATTCCAAATTGGAACTTTATTGTCAGTTACTGATTTTGCTAAAAATTATACTCTTGCTCCACAAGAAGAAATTCAATCACAGTATTATAATTTAGTGCAAGTAGCTATATTTCTTCATATTTTTTATAGACATGCAGATGATAGTAGAGAAGATAATATAACTTTTTTGAGAGAGTACCATTTTTATGTAACTGATAATTGATTACATTCATCTAAGTTTGTTCAATATTGTTTTCCATTTTTATGTAAGTGATAATTGAATAAATTCATCTAATTTTGTTCAATATTGTTTTGATATATTTTATAAAAAATTTAAAAGAGAGGAATTCAAATGAGAGAACATCTCATATGGCTGGATAATTGCATGGGTCAATTCAAGAATGCTAGAATGTTTTATTGGTTATGTAGAGTTCATAAGGAAATAATATCCACCACATGTGGAGTTTTTTTGACGCTAAACATGGTAAAGGAGAACATGATGGATTAGGTGCATGTGTGAAAAGAGCTCTTGCTATAGAGGAACTAAAATTTGAGGATGCTGCGAAATTTAGAGAAACATGTGCAATTGTAGATTGGTACAATACCAAATTATCTACAAGAATGAGTGAGAGCTCAATAATTCGATGCTTCTTTTGGTTAGTTGAATAAAATGATATTTTTTCTTGACAAGATTGTGAAACAATTAATGCATCTAAAAAATGGCATTCGGTTAAGAGTTTGAATGCAAACACATGGATAATATGGACAAGGAAGCTTGCATGCTTTTGTCAATTTTTTATTTTAGGTGATTGGGAGGCATGTGAAAATACAAAATGGGTCAAATAAAGGCAACAAAGATTCTTAACACCTACATCAACACATGTTCACAATGGAATGAGAATTGAAGATAATCAAGTATTTGCATCAGATGATTATGATTGTGTTTTAGATCTTGTACAAGAAGGTACATTAAATTGAATTGAATTTTATATGTATGCATGCTTATATGTGAATTAAATATAAGTCACTCTTTATTGAATTTTTTATTTATTTTTGTAGGACATGTTTATGCTATTGTTACACCTGACAGGAATGAGGAGGAGATGGAGTATTGGTTGGATTATACATTATTCACATTTGATTTTGGCAACCAATATAAAACTAGTTAGATATCAAGGGAGGCCTGGTAATAAAGTGTTATGGACACTTTTAATGGATGATCATGAGACAATCATAGATGCATTACAAAAAAGAGAGGATGAAGATGGTACAATGGAGTAAATAAATATTGGTAAGTATATAGTTTTATATATATTTAATTGATAGTCGATATGTAGTTAAAAAATTATCACATAGACATGTCTATATATATATATTTGTCTTTAGTCATTTCCTAATTAAATTTTTATATCATTTTTTGTTTCAGGTCTCCCAAAGAAGGATACATTAAAAAAGAGAGAGGGAACACATATATATTACAATGGAATTCAAATCTAGATACAGGTAACTATATATAGTTCTAGATACATTTAATTGATAGTATAAATATAAAACCAAATAATTCATTGTCATTTTATAAAAAAATTATAATTGATTTCATATCCCCTT
This sequence comes from Sequoia sempervirens, assembly GCA_007258455.2. NCBI lineage: Eukaryota > Viridiplantae > Streptophyta > Pinopsida > Cupressales > Cupressaceae > Sequoia > Sequoia sempervirens. The sequence continues at coordinate 2,758 of VDFB02114354.1, forward strand.
AAGCCATTCTCTTAGGAACCCTTAAGCCATCCTCTTATGTACCATTAATCCATCCTCTTATAACATCCCCTTAAGTCTCTATTAATTTCTCTTAAGCCATCCTCTTAGGACCCCTTAATCCATATCCTCGTATATCTACCCTTAATCCATCCTCTTGCATCCCCTTAAGTCACTCTCTCAACACACCTTAAGCCATCCTCTTAGGACCCCTTAAGCCATACCCTCATATATCTACCCTTAATCCATCCACTTGCATCCCCTTAAGTCACTCTCCCAATACCCCTTAAGCCATCCTCTTAGGACCCCTTAATCCATATCCTCATATATCTACCCTTAATCCATCCACTTGCATCCCCTTAATTCACTCTCTCAAAACCCCTTAAGCCATCCTTTTAGGATGAAGAGGATAATGATTTTTTTAAGGGGAGGGGTATGTTAGGTCCCTAATATTCTATATAATGTTATATCCCTAATATCATATATGCATAGAATATAATATATTACTAAATATATTTATACAAATAAAGAGTATTTAAGATATTAACTAAAACTAATATTAATGTTAAGCATGCGACAAGTTCTTAACTCATTATATTTAGGAATACATATTATATTCTATGCATATATGATATTAGGGATATAACATTAGATAGAATATTAGGGACCTAATAGACCACTCCACTTAAAAAAATCATTATCCTTAATTCATAGTGTTGATCATCAAAGCTTACGCCTCTCTAATAGTCTTATGGGAAATTCAGCAAGTGGGGGACTCATTTGTGCCTTACTGAATACCTCCAAGATTTTTATAGAAAGCTAGCTCTTCTTTGGGTTTTGGAGAAAAGGGTAGAAGGAAATGTAAACATAAAACATAAAAATGGTGATATGCCAAAACTTTTACAACATTTCAAACCCAATCTTTCCTATGAGTGATATATTTAGACACAAAATGAAACAACTCTTCATTGTTGGGAAGAGAATGAACAACAAAGGCTAACAACAAGCACACTGTAGACTTTCAAATCTTCCCACAGGCAGTGTTCATTAAGGTCTAATCAAACATAAATATTTCCAAGGCTAACAGAAGAACATTCAAAAATTGCATAAACTCTCTCTCCTAATACAACACAATATAACAAAACACCTCTTTAGAAAAAATAGAGAAGTCCATTGACATAATCTAGTTTTCACAATTTATTATCCTACCATATAAGAATATAGCATAAATATCAACCACTTAAACTATTCAAATTCAACTTGACACAGTGTTTCATTCAGAACGAAGCATGAAGAAAGAAAGCTTGATAAAGGTCATACATGCACAGTCTCAAAGATTTCTTCTCAATAATTCATGCTTTAAATATCAAATGAACTTTAAAAAAGAGGTCTAATGCCAATCCAATAATAGTTTGAGCTTTAAAAGATATAACATGCTAGAGAAAAGCAGTTTTGCAAATTTACTTCTGAAAATAGCTCTATAACTTAAGAAAACTAAAGAAACTTTTCCTCAGCAAAGGAAACTGAAACTTGGATCCAAGCCAGGTTCCTTTTGTCGCCACCTCTCATTTATAGTTGTAAAAAGAAGAAACTGCCGCAGCAACACAAAAGTAATTGCTGCCAGATGTTGGCATTTGATAGCACACAATTTGATCATAGATCTTTAGTTAGGTCACAACAATCTTTGTTCATCAATTCTCAACTACTGCATTAATTCTGTTTAGATATTTAGCAAAGATAGTTATCTGGAAATGATCAAATCCTAGAAAATAGCCTAGCAAAAGTCTAGTTGACCGATCACATAACCCAAAGGCACTGACTTAAAGATTCCATCTCAAAAACCAAAAAAGAAAAATGCTAGCAAGCCCTGACAAACTCTGAAAGGATATCACTTCATAAGAAGTGCAAACTATCTACAGTGAAGACATGCCATGTCAAATAGGTGAAAACTCTGAAGCTCATGAATATAGTTCCTTGAGAAAATCTCTGACGAGTCGACACATGTCCCGACTCTCTCTTGAAAGGAATGCAAAAAATGAAAGCCGCATAGCCACCACATGGCGTATTGCACACCTTTCCGATAAATTTACTCACACGTAGGCACATTCAAAGTCAAAAACATATACAAGCCAAAAATAAAAAATGATCAAGGAAAAAATGTTTCACAGTTCTGGTGACTCAAGGGGGGTCTTTGCTCATGGAGGCATGAACCTAGCCCACTAGTAATTCTTGGGGTTTGAGGAAAGCAGAATGTTGTGCCTTCCAATCTGCATCAGTCAGTCAGACGAGAGTACGGATGTGCTTGTATGCTTGCTCTAGCTCAAAAAATTCTTTGAAAGAAACAAATCCCCATCTAGAAGAAACCATCCCAAGGTGATAGTAGAGTTGAAAAAGAGGAAAGATCTCGCACTTAATATCATTAGCCATGGGCATTGCACTTGAACCTTAGAGTTCGGTAGAAGTTTGCACCTTGTGTCAAATTGCATCCGTGACCTACTCAACTATTGGCACATCTCCATCTAGTGAAAGAAGAGGAGGTAGCCCAAAGTCAACCATGATGTTGAAGTCCTTGTTGATTTCATTGACCCGCTTGTTTAGCATCGTTTGACACTCCTTGCACTTCGCTTCAACCTTGTGGAAGTTGATGATCTCATTTTCTTTGATGGAGGAAGCTCTTCGATCAAGAATCCCTGCACTTTTTAGGGCCTTATTAGTGGCCACACACAACTTGGAGATAAAGCTTTGTGATTCTTCTAATCAGGGTGAATATGTTTGCAAAAATTGATCAGGCATCGGGCCAACCTTAACATTTAATTCTTGAACATCTCTTAAGAATTGTAAAGCGAGCCCGAGAATGGCAACAACAACTATGATCCGCTCCTAATGTTTAGACATTAGCTTCTTCAATATTGGGAGGTTCCCAAATCCTCATGCAACAACTAGTTCTTGATTAAATTGAGCCTCTGTTGCTCTTACACTTTCTTCCATTTGACGTCTTTCTCTTAGAACATTCGTCAGTTTCGAGCTCAACCTTTTAATCTCTTGTTTTGAATTTTCCACTTCCATGTGGTCATTTTGAAGATCATCAAAGTTTTGAGATCGGACACCATCCAACTCTCTTCTCATGTTTTCCTTAGCGTGTTGGTACTTTGCATTTGTTTTGCGCTCAGTAGCCAACTCAACTTCCAATCTTTCAATTTCATCATATCGCTAAACCTATTCACCATCGGCCTCCACAAGTACCTTGGATGTCTCTCCTTGCTAACTCTATATTTGCCTTATGTGGGCCATCTCGACATCTTTTGCCTTGATCTTGTTGTGTTGCTTGCTCACTATTTCCTTCACATTTATCAACTCTTCCTCATGTTTCTTCAACTTTCTACCTAGCCTCTCATAGTCCATATATAACACCTTTTGTGTGGCCTTAGCTAGGACCACTTTGTCGCACAAGCGAGTTTCGTTTAGATCCAGGCCCATGGTTACGATATCATAGTCCTCCATCTGCATCTATCCCTTGGGATCAGATATGAGCATCTTCATGGTAGTGATTAGAAGAGAGTTTCTCTCTTAAATGAAACAAGGTTGAATCTTCTTGGTGGATAGCAACGCGACATTCTTTAACAGTATTTTTTCCTTTTTGACTTGTTAGGCCTGCTTGGTCACATCAAAATTCTCTTAGAGACTCTCAGGGATATCAGTGCTTTGTGTTGCAATGGAAGCACCAAGAGGGAGACCAAAAAGGGTGATAGAAGGAGAAACTTCAGATGTATGGGCATGCGGGGATGCAAAAGGGAGCATTATCATGGAAAAAAGTAGGATACCAAATTGAGGTTGGGCAAGGGAAAAACCAGTCAGGGTGAAAAGAGAAACAAGATGAAGGAGAGGTGTCTTCCCAGAAGTAGATGGACCGGGAGTGACGGGAAACACAAAGGTTTTTTCTCTTTCAATGGGGTCCCTTGATAGGGTGATGAAAGAATCAATAGCAGCTGAAGCAGATGATGCTCATTTGGAATGTGAGGTAACTTTAGAAGATTCATTAAAAGTGGCAGGGGGTGTATTCAAGACTATCAACTTAGGGTCTGAGGATGGAGGATTTCCTTCCACAGAAGGGGGTAGAGGAGTAACCAAAGATGCAAAGGAAGGAAGAATAGAGGGATTAAAACTTACCTAGGCCATGGTGGTCAAAACATTTTGTAGGATAGACTCTTCTTCTTCTTCTCGGGCCGATGTATTGGGTGCACCTAGATCTTGGACTCGTCTTCTTTTTGTGACTAGAATTGGTATGTTTTGATCTTCTGGCAACCGATCCCTTCGAAACTTGGCCTTCGACTACCGTAGAAAACCCTCTTGGGGACCATCAGGTCCTTTTTTCTATACTTTAGGCACTGGCGTAGGATGTGGCTCGTGAGTCCCTTTTCCTTGAGCCTCTCCAACTTTGGGATTCCTGAGGATGAGAAATACGACATAGGATTTTCTCCTCTTCGATCTCATGGCTTGTCTTTGGATTTCTATTGTCAGAGTTAGCCTCTCGATCATGAATGTCCTTGAACTTATCATCAAGTGGTTGAAAGTCTCTGAATGGGGCACCAAAGCATTTCATCTCTTGTTGAAATCTCTGGAAGTCTTTCTTCTTTCTTTCTAACCATCCCTTGCACTTCAACTACATGTGGAGGGATTTTCCCATTGAGATGTTCTTTTGATACTCTGCCTATGGCACATAGAAACTTAATCCATTTTGGTTTCTTGAGTGGAATGCAATCCAAGTCAATATATACCTCTAACTTTTCTTGCATCAGATTCCTTCTCCATTCAAAATATTCCCAACTCTCATGTTTCAAACTAAAGTGCTTTGTCAAGTTGTAGTCCCACTTATCACAAATGAGAACTAAGCTTAAGGTTGCTAGTAGATTTGTGAGCCCACCCTCGGCCTTCCACTTGTTCAGCATTACTTGATTGTTGGCAATTGTGAGAGGAAGTGAATATATCTTTGTTTTGTTTCTTCTAATGCCATAAATGTTGTTGGGAAGGGTTTCCTAATGAAATGCCTCCAATGTGAAAACTCTACCTGTTACAAATATGGGGAGTTGGATGGAAAGGTTCCTCGGAAAAACCATGAAATATGATAAATGTAAAATAATCTCCTAGGAAATAATCTACTGAGGTCGGCATATTTTTTATCCATTGTAAGACCTCATGAGAGAATCAGCCCATAGGGTGTGGCAACAAATCTTGAAGCATTAGCCTTAGAAAATGATCTGCAAACCAGTAATAATCCCCTATTTTTGAAAGTACATGGGTTCGTACAGAAATAAGCTAACGACAACCTCTTACATCTAACCTAGACATTGGTATATTTTTCTCTAGCCACTTAGAATTTTGATGCAAAACTAAGTGAGCCGAGAAAGAAGAATACCTAAATTTAGACTCAGTGCTATAATTTTTCAGTTGCTCTAGCATGTTTTCTGCTATTACCTCAACAAAATCATAATAGTTTTTGTTCTTTTCCCTTTTGAGCACAAAATCCAGGCCCATCTGAAAAGGATGCACCTCTTCATCATTATCAAGGCCGAAAATTGAGACCAAAATCGAGAATACAGAGTGTGTGTCCTTCAATTTCCTGCGTGAAATAGGAAAGAAAAGATGACCTTTCTCTAGTTGTTCCTTTGCTTCGTCCTCATAAAAAATTGTTTCCCTAGCCATTTCTTCCTCGAAGATGTCCATTTTTTCTTCATCAAAATGTTCAGTACCCCAGGTTGTAGGGATACACAACATATCCCTGATAGCTTCAGCATAAATGGTAACTTTGATCCTGTTAACTTCAATGGATCTTATCCTTTTGTTGAATCTTTTGGCATAGACGTTGACTAGCTCTATGCATGGGTGTACAGTAGGTGTTGTGCATGTTTTGCACACATGCCCTGCCGTAGGCAGGGACCCCTTTTTTTTTCACTCTCGACAGGTTGCTTTGCTCCTGTCTTCTTTTGCATGCCCCATTTCCAAGCCCAAATTGATCATGTGCCATCAAACAATCAAATCCCCTACCCAAATTCACCTACTTGGGGTATTCAAATCTGCAAAGAAATAAAGTCGCCCATCCCCTTTCTGCCTTTTGTCTTGCTTTGGTTGTTTCAAAAACATTCGTGGACCCCTGTCGGTCCAGTTTCCACATTTTTGGATTTGGGGACAACTTTTTGGTGGATTTGGGATGTGTTTGGGTTGTTTCAATGAACTGCCAAGGATTCGTCAATGTTCTGTTAAGTTTTGATGGTTTCAGAACTTTCCCTCTAGAATTCCCTTCATCCTTGGCTATTTGGAAACATTCGTGGACCTCCATCGCTCCTGTTTCCTCAATTTTGACTTTGGGGGAAACCTTTTTTGGATCTGGGATGTGTTTGAAGTGCGTAAATGAACTGCCAAGGATTCGTTAATGTTCCATTAAGTTTCAATGGTTTCGAGACTTTCCCTTCAGAATTCCCTTCCTCCTTGGCTATTTGGAAATATCCGTGGAACCCCGTCGCTCCCGTTTCCTCATTTTTTACTTTGGGGGAAACCTTTTTTGCATCTAGGATGTGTTTGAAGTGCGTAAATGAACTGCCAATGATTCATCAACGTTCTGTTAAGTTTTGATGGTTTCAGAACTTTCCCTCCAGAATTCCCTTCCTTCTTGGCTGTTTGGAAACATCCGTGGACCCCCGTCGCTCCCATTTCTACATTTTTGACTTTGGGAGCAACCTTTTTTGTATCTGGGATGTGTTTGATGTGTTTAAATGAACTGCTAAGGTTTCGTCAAAGTTTGGTTAAGTTTTTGTGGCCGTTTCCGGAAGTTCGTCCCTCTTTGGCCATTTTGGAACTTCCGGCGGCCACCTCCCTTCCGGCCTCCAGAGCTCGGCCCCTCCGTGGTTGTTTCTGGGGCTCCACCTCTCTATGGCTATTTTGGAACTTTCGGCAGCCACCTCCCTTCTGGCATCCAGAGCCCGGCCCCTCTGTGGCCGTTTCCGGGGCTCCGCCTCTTCGTGGCCATTTTGGAACTTTTGGCAGCCACCTCCTTCCCAGCCTTTGGAGCTCGGCCCCTTCGTGGCTATTTTCGGGGTTTTGGTTCTCTCTGTGGCCATTTTCGAACATCTAGCAGCCACCTCCTTCTCCGACTCCGGAGCTCGGCCCCTCCGTGGCCGTTTTTGGAAGTCCGTCCCTCTTTGGCCATTTTGGAACTTTCGACGGCCACCTCCCTTTCGGGCTCTGGAGCCTGGCCCCTCCGTGGCTGTTTCCAAGGCTCTGCCTCTTTGTGGTTGTTTTGGAACTTCCGGCGGCCACCTCCCTTCTAGCATCCGGAGCCTAGCCCCTTCGTGGCCATTTCTGGGGCTCCGCCTCTTTGTGGCTATTTTGGAACTTTTGGCGGCCACCTCCCTTCCGGCCTCTAGACCCTGGCCCCTCCATGGCCATTTCCAGGGCTCTACCTCTCCATGGCCATTTCGGAACTTCTGGTGGCCACCTCCCTTCCGACCTTCAGAACCCGGGCCCTCTGTGGCTGTTTCCGGGAGTCCATCCCTCCTTGGCTATTTTGAACATCCGGGAGTGTGTCTCCTTCCCAGCTATTTTGAACATCTAGGAGCCTCCCTTCTTCTTGACTATTTTTAACATTCTGGAGCCTGCCTCTTTCCTAGCTGTTTTGAACATCCGGGAGCTTGCCTCCTTCTCGACTGTTTTGAACATCTGGGAGCCCTCCTTCTTCCTGACTATTTTGGCTTCCGTCCGCTATCTTCCTTTTGCCTTTCTTCTATCATCTTTCCACCCTATGGCACTCGTACCCTTGAAGCACACATTAATGTTTATGATCCAAATGAGCTCCAAATATGAATATCAAGATATTTTGATGATGCATGGATAGATCTAATAGGGAATTTGTAGGTTTGACTGACATTTTCCTTAACTCATGTATAAATGCACTTACGACACTTCGTGTTTGCAGGAGTCAAGGAGCCTTCCGTAGGCCTATCGAAGAGGCCCATTGAGAGAGTTGTCCTACCTTTTTCCAGATGATGATGATTTTTAAGGAGCTTCCTGCCCGAATCAGGGGCCACCAATCCATTGATGCCAATTGTCGATAGACTCGTTTGATCAAAGGAAGAACACTACAAGCACATCAAGCAAAAGACAACTTTCAGGCAGTTTTAGCTATAGTGAAAAGGGAGATCAGCTAAATAACAAAATTGCTACAGTAACTGGCACTAGATGACAAAACAGGGAAAAGACAAGGAATGTATTTTTAATTGTTGAATATTGTGGGGTAAGTGAAACCCTAATGTAATTGAATCTGGGCCATTCAATGTAATTGAATCCTAGCCATTCATTTGGGCTTTGGAAAACTATAAATAGGGGCTTGCCCCTCATTTGTAAGGGTTGGATAACTGATGTAAAGACATTATGTAGCAATAGAAAGCAACATTGCATGATTTATGGGTATTCCTTTTGAGTTTTCTCTTTATGTATGCATGGTTCAACTTCCCTATTAGTTTAGGTGTTAGTTTTTTGAATGGAAGTGGTGATGGTGATTGTTGTTTTAGTATTTGATAGATTTCTAGCTCATACTTTTTGTGGTTCATTGATGATGAGTCACTTTGCAAAGCTAGTTTGAGCTCATTACTTCATTGCTGCAACTTAGTTCAATTACATGTGCATGATGTGTGTGTGTAATTTGAAAATCTGCAGTCCTTAGAAGATTGCACTGGTTTTGTGCAACTGTAGGTTTCTCTTGGCCAAACAAAACTCAGTTTAGGAAGTCTGTCTATTTTAGTAGCCACCATTGTTACTATTCATTCATAGCTTAGGATTAGAATAGCTTTCTTAACCCTTCTCCTTTTGCTATTTTTTTAATCCTTGGTTAGAGTTGGACCCAAAGCATCACCATGAAGCTAAATCAGATGAACTTGATGAGTTTCAACTTGCTATTTTGAGTGGACAGCCACTATTCATTCACTTTCAGCACTTTGAAATTGCATTTTTAAACCCAACTTCCATGCTTTGTAACTCATCGTAAGACTGCCTTGTGATTCTAGCAAATCACATAGAACAACTAAAATATTCCAAGCACTGTCAAGACTTGACATTAGAGACCTTGGGATAGTGTTCTGCAATATGATTATGGAAGATTGTCTTTCAAAAGAGGTAGTGCACCTATGCACTGCCTGTGTTGAAAAGTGCATAAAAAACACATCAACAGAACTGGCGCTAGAAGGAGGGCATGACATGTTGAGGCTACGAAGCTAAAAGTTGGAAGTTGAGAAAGGAACATTCAAGAAGAAATATGAGATAGGAGATCTCTTTAATTCAAAAATTAGAAAATTTTGAAGGCAAACAAGAGCTGAGTCGAAATGGAGTAGCATTTGCAAATCAACATCACTCAGTTACATGCACATTTGAATAAGAGATTGAAGAAGCCATTGCAGCAATTCGCATTGGTAGATAGATGTTGGATCCATTGCACTTGCAAGCATAGTGAATTGGGGTGTCTAACATTCTTGGACATAATTGAGAAGGTCTTGCAGGGAGAAATTCCCTTTTGGGAAATATATTAGCCTTTAGCCCTTGTAGATACAGAGGAAGAATTGACAACCATGGCAACCAAGGCATTCAAGGAGCTGATCCAAGAACATTTGAGCAACAAGGATGGACCAAGATTGGAGGAAATATTGATGTCAAGTTGGTGCAGATTTCACAATGCACCCCTCTAAATTCACTTGCTCATCATGCACAAATGTTATCGCCCAAGTCAAGGATCATGCGAACAAGTTGGAGCAGCCATCTCCTAGTAAAGGGGACTCACACCATGAGGTGGGAAAGTTGTTGGAAGCTCGAGGAAAACACACCATAGATGAATCAAGAAATATGACACAGGCTAGTGCTGGGACAGCAGACATAGAGGATCAGATCCAAAAGGAAGAGGATAATTTCCTTAGGACAACAAGATGCCTTGATGAACAATCAGCTAGAAACAGATCAAAAATTTGTTCCTCCCTTGAAGAAAGACAGTCCCCTACTCTAGAAGACGGATTGGTAGTCGAAGATGAATCAAAAGAGTTTGCAGTAGTGTATGCTGGGGCAGCAAATGAAGATGTTGAAAATCAGAAAGAGGAAAAGGTTGACAACCTTGGGACAATAGAGAATGATGGAAAAGAAATAAGCGAGATTATATTAGAGGACCTCTCCTTCATGAATGAAAATGATCAAGCATCTAAAAAATGCATATTTGGAGGAGCGGGAACAACCACCTGCCACAGCTATCTACTATTCACCTTCCATCCCAAAAGATGATGATGGCCCACTGGTGGAAAGATATGACCAACTCATCTTGAGACTAGAAAAGGATTGGTTGGAGCTGAAATACCAAGTGGATTTGGAGGTGCTACTATTGCCAAATTGGTGCAGGCTTCATGATTCATCACACTCAGAGCTCACATGCAAATTGTGCCAAGAAGTCATCAAGCAAGTCAAAGAACAAGCAAGGAAGCCAAGTACCCAACCTCCTCTACTTGCTGCCCATATCGAAAAAGAAGACCAAAAGTCTGAATCAAGTGATGGCTCAGTTGAAGGTGGACCTCAATAGGATGTTGGGGCAGTAATAGAAGGACAAAAATACAATCTCAGACTTCCGAGCGATGAAGTAGATCAAGCGGGAATGTTGTCCACCAGTTATCAAGAATTTCCTCTCGAAGAGCATTTGCACACCATGAACGATGGGCTTTATGCCAAACCCTTGGAGGGAAATTGTGCAGTGGACTTTGGTCCCCTTGATAAGGTGCCATCAATTGATGACTTCTTTCCATTGGGAGCTACACTACGGAGGTATACTCATGCCAAGGAAGAGCACATCCCATAAAATGGTAGTGATGAATACATACTCCTTGAGCCTTTGAACAGTGATGCACTAGAGTTTCTAGATTGGGAGAGGAGCTCCTTCTCCATTTACAGCGATAGTGAGCAAGAGGAAATGAGTGAATGTCATGATGAAATGCATGAACATCAAAAAGAAGAAGACAAAGGTGGAGGTGCTAAGATAGTTGCTAACAGAGATGAAGCACTCGACCGACTACAAGATGCAACTTGGAGTCCTTCTGCCATGATCGTTGTTGATCCTCCTTCGTATTCAGGGAGCTGCAATAGGATAGATTCATATATGTCATTGTCCCATGACACTGAACATCACGAAAATAAGGTTGACACTTGGGAAAGGAGATGGGATAGCTTGCTGCCCCTTGAAGACATCAATCAAGAAGAGGTTCTGGCAATAGAAACCCACGTAGATGAGGTGTACTTCCTCGAGGAACAACCAGTGGAGGTTGTGGGTCCCATTGGTAGATTGAAAGAGTTGTCTACTGCCCTGTCCTCCTAGCCTTATGCACACTTAATGTCCAAAGTGTTGCACCCTCAACCACGCCCACTCGAAGCTACCAATGCAACAATCAAGGATGTTATGCTTGCTCTTGACTGTCCAACGCTGCCACCTCCGTGTGATGACATCCAGGTTTTATCCTTCCTTGCCTCTATTATTTCTCATAATGGCACTTATTATTTTGATTATGGGAATGAGGGAAAACGAACATGTTTATGGATTAACCATGGGCTCAATGAGCCTTCTCAATTGCTGATTTTTCATGATGATGTAGTTGAACTTGAGTGCTGCAACATTGAATTTCTTTTTTCAGAATATAAAGACAAGTTTGCATGGTTAAGAATGATAACAATCGTCCATTTGCTTGTGCATGCACTACGAAATCCAATGAACATTAATGTTGGTTCACCCTTCATGAACATAGTTCATTGTAAATATCTTTGTACATAGCCTATTTTGAGTAATATAGGTTTCCTGTAAATACTCCGCTTTCCTGCTTTCCTTGAGTTAGTTCGTGTGTGTAGGTTGCTCGCTTTGTAGGTTGTTTGCTTCTATTTTCTTTCGCTTTTTTGTTGCTTTTCTCGGGGTCCCTTTGCTTTTAGCTGGGCACATCTGTGCGCACAACAACCATACTTATTGCCTAGGGTTGTTCTATGTATTTCTTTGTCAAACTCTAATCAAGTCTTCAGAGTGGATGGTGAAGGTCTTCTATTAGTGTCAAGCGATCTGGGTGTTTAATTTGAAGAGGATAAGTTGTTGGTTTAGTCTGACTTTGACATATTCTAAAATCTTATAGCTCTTACACATCTTAAGAATTCAACGGTCACTATAGATCCTTTTGTGAAGTCTAGTTAAGTGAAAAATCTAAAATTCTGCTCCAGCGCCACTGTGATTCTCAGCCCTGAGCACGAGCTTCAATGCTTGTGGGTTGAAATAAAAGAGCTGAAAAGAGAAAAAAGAAAGAAAGAAAGAAAACACTGAAAATTAAAAGAAAGGAAAATTCAAATTTTTAGGGGTATCCGAGCAACTCTACCGGGCCTATGGATGCTCGGCCAACAGTAGAGAAATGTTCGGGAGAATCACAATGATAACCTCGTTGGGGCTATAGACACCTAACTGGCAGCGAGACAATGTCCCAAATGCTTTTGGAGTTAGAATAAACTACTTAGTTTAATTGAACGAAGCTTGGGTTCCTATAGCAACTGAAGAATGGGAATTAACGCAATTACACACACTTGGATTTTCAATATACTAAAGGTTGGGTTGGCTAATGGTTTTGATCCTTTAGTTGGGCATCTGGTTTGTTTTCCTTAGCGTGAAGGTCGAAACCAGAGATTATGGGTTCGTGATTCCAGTTTGTCATCAAAATGCTCTCGAGCATTTCCCCAGCGAGTTGCCATTTGTTGTGCATGTTTAGTACACACGTCCCACAGTAGGCAGGGACCCCCTTTTTTCACTCCCGACAGGCTGCTTTGCTCCTGTCTTGTTTTGCATGCCCCATTTCCAAGCCCAAATTGGTCATGTGCCATCAAACGATCAAATCCCCTACCCAAATTCACCTACTTGGGGTATTCAAATCTACGGAGAAATAAAGTCGCCCATCCCCTTTCTGCCTTTTGTCTTGCTTTGGTTGTTTCAGAAACATTCGTGGACCCCTGTCGGTCCAGTTTCCACATTTTTGGCTTTGGGGACAACTTTTTGGTGGACTTGGGATGTGTTTGGGGTGTTTCAATGAACTGCCAAGGATTTGTCAACATTCTGTTAAGTTTCGATGGTTTCAGAACTTTCCCTCCAGAATTCTCTTCGTCCTTGGCTGTTTGGAAACATCTGTGGACCCCGTCGCTCCCGTTTCCTCAATTTTGACTTTGGTGGAAACCTTTTTTGGATCTAGGATGTGTTTGAAGTGCGTAAATGAACTACCAAGGATTCGTCAATGTTCTATTAAGTTTCGATGGTTTCAGAACTTTCCCTCTGGAATTCCCTTCCTCCTTGGCTATTTGGAAACATCCGTGGACCCTCGTCACTCCCGTTTCCTCATTTTTGACTTTTGGGGAAACCTTTTTTGGAGCTGGGATGTGTTTGAAGTGTGTAAATGAGCTGCCAAGGATTTTTCAACGTTCCATTAAGTTTTGATGGTTTCAGAACTTTCTCTCCGGAATTCCCTTCCTCCTTGGCTGTTTGGAAACATCTGTGGACCCCCGTCGCTCCTGTTTCTGCATTTTTGACTTTGGGAGCAATTTTTTTTGTATCTGGGATGTGTTTGATGTGTTTAAATGAACTGCCAAGGTTTCGTCAAAGTTTGGTTAAGTTTTCTTGGTTGTTTTTGGAAGTCCATCCCTCTTTGGCTATTTTGGAACTTCTAGCGGCCACCTCCCTTCCGGCCTCCAGAGTTCGGCCCCTCTGTGGCCGTTTCTGGGGCTCCGCCTCTCCGTGTCCATTTTGGAACTTTTGGCGGCCACCTCCCTTCCGACATCTAGAGCCTGACCCCTTTGTGGCCGTTTTCAGGGCTCCGCCTCTCCATGGCTGTTTTGGAACTTCCAGCGGCCACCTCCTTCTTGGCCTTCGAATCTCTGCCCCTCCTTGGCTGTTTTCGGGGCTCTGCCTCTTCGTGGCCATTTTGGAACATCCAGCAGCCACCTCCTTCCCGGCCTCCGGAGTTTGGCCCCTCTGTGGCCATTTCCAAAAATCCATCCCTCTTTAGCCATTTTGGAACTTCTGGCGGCCACCTCCCTTCTGGCCTTCGGAGCCCGGCCCCTCCGTGGTCATGTCCGGGGCTCCGCCTCTCCGTGGCCATTTTGGAACTTCCGGCGGCCACCTCCCTTATGACATCTGGAGCTTGGCCCCTCTGTGGCCGTTTCTGGGGCTCCGCATCTCCATGGCTGTTTAGGAACTTCCGGCGGCCACCTCCCTTCCAGCCTCCAGAGTCGGGCCCCTCCATGGCTGTTTCTAGGGCTCTGCCTCTCCATGGCCATTTTGGAACTTCCGGCGGCCACCTCCCTTCTGGCCTCCGGAACCCAGGCCCTCTGTGGCTATTTTCAGGAGTCCGTCCCTCGGCTGTTTTGAACATCCGGGAGCCTATCTCCTTCCTGGCTGTTTGGAACATCCAGGAGCCTCCCTTCTTCCTAGTTGTTTTTAACATTCGGGAGCCTGCCTCCTTCCTGGCTGTTTTGAACATCTGAGAGCCTGCCTCCTTCCTGACTATTTTGAACATCCGGGAGCCTGCCTTCTTCCCAACTATTTTAGCTTCCGTCCGCTATCTACCTTCTGCTTTTCTTCCACTGTCTTTCCACCCTCTGGCGCTCGCACCCTTGAAACACACATTAATGTTTATGATCCAAATGAGCTCCAAATATGAATATCAAGATATTTTGATGATGCATGGATAGAACTAACATGGAATTTGTAGGTTTGATTGACATTTTCCTTAACTCATGTATAAATTCACTTACGACACTTCGTGTTTGCAGGAGTCAAGGAGCCTTCCATAGGCCTATCAAAGAGGCCCATTGAGAGAGTTGTCCTACCTTTTTCTAGATGATGATGATTTCTAAGGAGCTTCCTGCCCGAATCAGGGGCCACCAATCCATTGATTCCAATTGTCGACAGACTCGTTTGATCAAAGGAAGAACACTGCAAGCACATCAAGCAAAAGACAACTTTCAGGCAGTTTTAGCTATAGTGAAAAGGGAGATCAGCTAAATGACAAAATTGCTACAGTAACTGGCACTAGATGACAAAACAGGGAAAAGACAAGGAATGTATTTTTAATTGTTGAATATTGTGGGGTAAGTGAAACCCTAATGTAATTGAATCTGGGCCATTTGATGTAATTGAATCCTAGCCATTCATTTGGGCTTTTGAAAACTATAAATAGGGGCTTGCCCCTCATTTGTAAGGGTTGGATAACTGATGTAAAGACATTCTGTAGCAATAGAAAGCAACATTGCATGATTTATGGGTGTTCCTTTTGAGTTTTCTCTTTATGTATGCATGGTTCAACTTCCTTATTAGTTTAGGTGTTAGTTTTTTGAATGGAAGTGGTGATGGTGATTGTTGTTTCAGTATTTGATGGATTTTCAGCTCATGTTTTTTGTGGTTCATTGATGATGAGTCACTTTGCAAAGCTAGTCTGAGCTCATTACTTCATTGTTACAACTTAGTTCAATTACATGTGCATGATGTGTGTGTGTAATTTGAAAATCTACAGTCCTTAGAAGATTGCATTGGTTTTGTGCAACTGTAGGTTTCTCTTGGCCAAGCAAAACCCAGTTTAGGAAGTCTGTCTACTTTAGCAGCCACCATTGTTACTATTCATTCATAGCTTAGGATTAGAATAGCTTTCTTAACCCTTCTCCTTTTGCTATTTTTTTTAATCCTTGGTTAAAGTAGGACCCAAAGAATCACCATGAAGCTAAATCAAATGAACTTGATGAG
>VDFB02114355.1:0-10349 GCA_007258455.2 Sequoia sempervirens
ATCTCATCCTACCTAGCATTATCTAAGTCATGAATCATTATCCAAATAAGCAATCTTTTATCTAAGTCATGAATCATTATCCAAATAAGCAATCTTTATTCAAACACCTTATCTTATCACAAGATAATCCATATCCATACATCCATACATCTATCCAAGAATCCACCCATGGCATTCCATAAATTGCTAGACACTGGGGGTAGATATTTACATCTTGCTTCAGGAATAAATCTTGATCTATATCTTCCAACTTATGGGATGATCCAAACATTGGAAAAATTTAAAATCAATTTGGCCAAAGCATTTGTTATCCAAAATCCAAATAAAAAACCCATGACATATTTTGACAAGAAGATGTTCCTTATCTTTCATCAAACATCAATCCAAACAATCATATCAGTCACATCTAATTTGCACTTTAGCATCACATCAAATCATTTAAACATATTTTGTTCCAAATCAAGCTTCACAATCTTGATCAATCAAATCCAATCAATCCATCATCATCTTGGGATATCCTTCCCAATCCTCATGTTTCTTAACACTATCCTTGCATTGTTGTGTATCCTCAACAATGTTATCATCATCAATCCATCAATTCGATCAATCAACCCTAGCTAGGTTTTCAACAAAATCCCAAAATAGATCACTGATACCATCACCCCAAAATAGGTCAAAAAGTCAAAAAATGTCAAAAACATGGTTGTTGAACTATGTTGTCTCTGAGCTTGAATGTAGGCCTTTAGGTTTCCATCATAATAAACTGACAATCCATACATTTTCATAGTGTTCATCAATAAATGAGTTTGTGTTAGTTGAACTACGTGGTCTCTATGTGTATAACATAGGCAAGGCTAATCTTTGATCAACCCCTGAGGACCCTAAGATAAGTCCTTAGGTTAGGTTCTTGGTCAAAATCTTAAAAAACATAAAAACACAATGGTGTAGGGGCACCTTTGGGAAAATATTTTCAAACAAAGTTGTTGATAAGTAGGCTCTAGGGTGTTTTGAGTCAATATGCATTTAATAAGGTCATTCAAACTATTTTATGTTTTAATGAGTCATGTTAGAGTCTTATTAGGTGATTAGGAGGTCTAAAATTGTATAGTATTGCAAAATAATGCAAAAGTTGTCATTTGTGCAAAAAAAGTTGCGAAAGGTATATTTTTGGGGATGCCAACAGTCAGACATTTCAAAAGGAAGTTTTGTGCATTGAGTCAGTTGTTCTTTGGAGGGAAAAGGCATAAATATGTGGGAAACATCATTTTTTAATCTCTCTTGAAGTTTTGGATGGAAAAATCAATTGATCACCCTTGTTTTTCTTTAGGTTTTATGTATCTTCTTGCTTTCTCAAACCTATACGGCCCTGTACAGTAGCATATTGATATAAACTTGTTTGAATTACTTAAAGGCCTGAATTAACTCTATTATACATTTGGTTTAGTCTAACATTGAAATTGGTGAGAGTTTGAGACAATTTTCTGTAACGGCCTAAGGGTGCTCTATTTGTAGGGTTTTTTTTGTTTTAATCATGTAAATAAACCCATTCCACCTTCTATAAGCACTGTACCTCGGTGGAATCGGTAGTATTAGTTAGGTATAGGGGTGTTTATGATTCTTGGAGTGTAGAGGGAGGTCGAAAAGAGTTGGGCATGATGCCCTAGAAGAGAAAAGTGTGTTTTTCTTGTGAAATTGAGATGTTTGAGTATGGTAATGCATGAAATTTGTTGGGGCAACATGATTTGGTGATTTTTTGAGTATTTTTAGGGGTAATTGAGGGTGTTTGAAGTGGTGGAAGGGCTAGAGCAAGTCTGGAAGATTGATTTTCAATAAAACCCTAGGAAAATTGCTAAAAAGGAGGGTTTCAAGGTTAGGTGCATGGGAGGCCTTTTATTCCAATAAAACTAGTGGATTCCTTGGTTTTGTAACATTTTGATTGCTTCCCAAGTGGGTTTAGGGGTTGAGAATAAGTTTGAAGATAAGTTTCTTTGAAAAAGTGACCTATTTGGTCAAGTTGCTTTCGGCCAGAGAAGCCCGATTTTATGGTGAAGGTCCAAAGTGACCTAATAAGATTTTGTGATATGTTTTTGTGTGCCCTAATAGGTCTTTGAAAAGGTGCTAGTCCTGAGTTGAGAGGACCTTCTCTAAAAGATATACCCAATTCATTAATGAGGCAATACTACAAGGAATAGTTAAGGTTTGATGTGTTAAGGTGAAAGTTGTATGTTTGAAGACTTGGTAAGTTGTTGTGTTGATTGGTTTGTGTACCTCCCTTGATTGACATCACACAAAAACATTTATAAATCTCAAAAAAACACAAAAACATTTGTAAACACAAAAACATTTTTAAACACAAAACCCAAAAATAGCCTCAAAACATTTCAAAAACATCAATAATATCCAAATATTTGAAAAAATCCATCTGTCTCATTTCGCTTCACCCACGATAATCAATCATCCATAATAAATAAATCGTCACCTTCATCCTTTGGAAATACAAATAGAAACAACCACAACAATCAACAAAAACAAACTTCAAACACAAAATCAAAATCGAAACAACAAAATTTTAAATGCAAAATCAAACTCTTGATCATTCTCAAACATGCCAATCAAACCTTATATCAAAATCCTTTTCAAACAACCTATCAGCTTGCCACCATCCACTAACATGTCCTAGGATGCATCCTTCCTACAATGGGAATTATCTTTGGTAATCACTTTGGATACTTATCCTAAGCAAAACACATCCCTTTGGCTAGAGGTATGAAGAACATTGACTTGTTTGTGTACTTGATCTTTTCTTTTGATTTATCTTATTGCACTCATTCGAATGACCTCTCTATGATGTCTAATCAAAATGATTTAGAGAGAAAGGAATGGGGCATTGATCATTATCTTTCATTTGTCGTGCTTGTTGGACATTCTTGTAATATAGCTTGGTCAATACTTGCCTTGGTAGGTGTGTATGGAAGAGGTTTTGAACAACTTGTTGACTATTACATTGTTAAGTTATGCCTTTTTGTGTTTTGGTCTGAGATGTTTGAAAATTGTAAAGTACATACTAGTGAGGTTTTCGTATATCAGGTGTGAACAAGAATACTCCTATCTATTTGTTGAGTCAAAGTTCATCTCACTAGATACAACACCATCTTGGTTGTCTGTACCTTGATGCATCGTATCTATGTGTGTTATCAAACATAAGGAAAGTTGTGTCATTCATGTCCCAACCCCTGGATAAGCAAATCATCATCACTCATCATCATATCTAATAAAGTCTCGACAACAGATGGACTTGTTGGACTTTTGCATCGTTTCAGACTCAAGGGTTGATCCCTCTTATTCTTCTTATTCTTTTATCTTTACTAACATTTCTATCCAAGTATCAAATGTGTGATATATCAAAATATACATGAGGCTACCGATGGCCGATGACTATCTATACATCATCAAATTTTTCTACATCAAACATTCAAGCTTTCTAGTCCTCTTTGAGCTGAACTGATCTTGAATCTTTATCGCGAGCTTGACCTCCAAATTGATTTTTTTTCCTAATCTCTTAAGGGGGCAGTGTAATAGTGCAATTCCTTCCACTGGGACAATAGTGTGGCATCCGAAAAAATTAGAATTTTTTTGAATTCTAATCTCGACAGTGATATTCTTTGAACCAATGCAATAGGTACATTGCTTCAAAGAGGGGAAAAATGTAGACACTTAAATAATCCTGATTAATATTGTGCATCTAATTCTAATTTATTCATCAACTTCTACTATTAATAAAATAAGGAAATGTATTAGATTAATTCACTAATGTTCATCATGTTTAATTGAATAAATCAATTTATTTAATTAAAACCCTAAAGTCCTCTCATTTGATTTAATAAATCAAATTATTTAAATCAAATGTCATAAACCTGTAATCCCTTCAAATTGATCAATTATGAATTAATTAACTATAATCCCCATTACCCATTCTCTAGCTTTTGACTCAACCTTGGTCAAACTAAACCCATGGTTAAATAACTAGGCTACACATGAAATCCATTTCTTTTAATTATCTAATTACCTTATGTATCCTCACAATGGCATATTCCTCCCAACCACCTCTTCATTCAATTTCCCTCCAAAAGGATTTAATAGCCTCTTACAAAGGAATTTACTCCTTATATGCAATCTTGTCCCTCTTACACCTCAACCATATTCATTTAATTCCCTTATGTTGCAAGCATGAGTAAGTTTGGTGGTGTTGTCATTGATGTTGTCATTGACATCAACACAATGCATGATGTTGCAGATTGTGCATGTATAGTTGAGATGTTTGAGTATATGCAACTATCTTTATGATGTTGCAGATATGCTGGAATGATGGGTTACCAAGTGCTTTTGACAAAATAAATAGAGAAGTCAAAGTTGTGTGTGATCAGAATGTGCTCCGGTTTCTCCTCCACATTTCTTTTGTATTGATCTTATGTGTTGGGTCTCAAAACTGTAGGTTACAAATCCTAAGAGGATGCTAGACTCTATGATCAGACTTGCAATGTTTTTGAACTAACTAACAGAGTTAACGTATATGGTTGATGACTCCCTACACTTCAGGCTCTGCTAAACCTCAGTGGGTGGACCTTGATAGATGAAGCAGATTAAGAGCTATATGATTTAGTTGAATTTGTGGATCTATCCACAGTGGCATAAAGTGGAATAGATGAAAGCTTACTAACTAATCCTATTGAAAATTGAAATGTGAATGTATGGATAAGATTTTATGAAATTCTAAAATGGAATGGGTATGGCCAATTCCTACTCTTGTTGGGCTAATGGAGTTAAGAGGCGAAGGATATGTGACTTACTTGCTGGCTACAATTCAAATTGCTTGGCACTTGTGATTATTTATACCTTCTATAAATGTGCAAGAATGTAACTATCAGACTCTTCTTATTGATCCAAATGACCCTTACTAGGTTACTATGATTAATTAATAGGAAATTTTAATCCTTTTTTAGGAACCAATTAATTGAGTCACACAAAAGTAGCAAGTGTTCCCTGAAAAATCAAATATACTTCTAATTTGAATAACAAGATAAAATCAAACTGGAGACAGTATGATAATTTTATCGATTATAGGGCTCTTCTTTATTGATCCAAGTGATACTCCTAGATTATTGTGATCTATTAAAAGGATATTTAATTCTCTGAGAGAAACCAATCAATGAAACCACACAAGAACAACAAATGTGTTTTGATAAATTGGGTTCCGACACTCCAATTTAAATAATATGAAAGCACCAATCTAGAGACAACAACAACAAACAGTTGACACCAATGTTGGCCACCAATTTATGCATTCTTCTCCATTATATAATTTCAAAATATTTTTCAATACACAACATAATTTTCTATTGAGGCAACTGATCAACCTTATCCAACTACTAATGAATTCCTAACCTACTACTTAATTCCTAATTCTAATGCCTTCTTCATTTTATTCCATCTAGAATATATACATTATTTCTTCTAGGGTTATGACCCTTTACTTGCTCTTCCGCTGAAACACTTCACTTTATTTTAATTAATTTCCTTCAAAAAATTAAAATATTTAATTTTAACTTCATTTTCTTCCCATAAAAATTAACCTTGATTATTCATTAAGCTTTTCCTGTTGGCAATTTTTACCCAATTCAAAAATACTCTTGGGAAAAATAATTACCCACTAAATGGTTTATTGTATTTCTTTTTAACCTCCTTGGAAGAATCTTCACTTTCAATTGTACACTTTGATATAATTAAAATATTCCTTGGGTAAAATAATCACCCCTTTATATGATTATCATGGTGAAAAATATTTTATGCTTTACTCCTTTATTTAATAATTTTTCACCTTTATATTCCCTCAGCAGTTTCACGTTTCAAATCTTTCTCTGAAAAAATTTCACTCTTTAATGAAACATTTTTTATAATATCATCAATGGAAATACCTTTATGTTTACCCACAATGTATCAACAACATTCATTTTAATATTTATATTGGCCCTCAAACTTTTTTTGTGATGTGCCCCATCAAAGAGACTTATACTCTTCTCTCTCGATATTAATTTGTCTCCCCGATGAAGAAAGCTCTATCAAGCTATCGGTGGGACTTCGTTTTAACTCCTGCCGATACACTTAAGTCTCCTCGATGTAATTTACATAGGGCTATTGGTGAGACTTCGAAGTTCAAAATGACTCCCAGTGATACGACTAGTCTTTCCAATGAAGTTTTTCTTTGTTGTGTTGGTTTTAGGGTTTTTGCATGATATTCTGTGATGAGGCAAGAATTTCTAAGAATCTCCTTTTCTTTCAGAGAGGTAGAGCTCAATCACGGATCAAGTGCATCTTCAATAATTAGATATGAGGTTTAATGACTACTGAGAATCCCTCTTTTTCATACTCAACACCGCATGAACTTCCTTATACCCCTTAACCATTGCAAGATGTTTGGAGAAATTTACATATAAATCATTAGTACTGGTAGCCTCCGTGTAGCACATAGCATTAGCTAATGCATTTAACCAAACTAATGGATCACCCTTATATGTTTCCTATTGAGCCAATCAATGAATGTTTTTCTTGAGATACAAAGAACGTCCTATGCTTGAATAATGATGACAACCTTGAGCCCTTCATTTCAGTGTAGTCGAGCCTACAATGTGTGTCAATCTATTTAAATTTTAATCTATTGTGTATGAAACCATGTTTGCTCCACCGCAACCCTCATGTAATCACAAATATCACGAAGATTAGAATTTGTATTTTGTTCCTACTCACAATGCTTGAAACTGAAATCATATAGGAATCAAAACTCATTATTGCAGAAGTCATGAAGATTAGGATCCATTATGCCTTCCATTTACCATCTACCATGAGTACGCCATTAGCAATGTCAGACTTAGTTGAGAGTGTTTCATTTGTTTTGTCCATGATGAACAACCATATGCATAGTTGGGTTGTTTGTGTTACTGAATTTTATGTTGCTTAAAACCCTCATTCACTGAATAAAGAGTCACCATTGAGCCCTTTTTGTTCAACTATATATAACCGGGATATGGTTGTCTTGACTTCTAATGCATGATTACCAGGTGTCCTTATTGATGAAAAATCCTTCCTATCAATGACCACTATGACATATGCTTCATTCGGGTTTTGATCTTTTAAAATAGCATAAGATAATATAGTTCACATGATAGATGCCAAGCAATAACTATTTCCAAGATTATGTATCGGGCCTAAATAGAGCTTCTGAATCCTTGTCATTTTCTTAAATATGGTTTCAATGAAAAAATTTATTCTGATAAAACTCTTTTAACTTCTACATCCTTTGGAACAGAGTAAGCATCTACAACATCCAAATCGGTTGTGATTTTATTGCTAAAGGGTATTTTATTTCATGACCATTGCCTTCAAATACTATATTTTCCCTATATGTTGAATTCATTGTTTTAGATCTTGTAGTAGCTGAGTTTTCAAGGATAATTGTTTCTTCTTCATCCTGACAAGTGAGCTCATTTCACAACATTGGCATTTTGAATATTTCCAAAACCTTTTCAAAAATCTACTTTGTGTATATTCTATAAATCTAGTGGTACTGCCTCTGATTTCATATTGTGCTTAATATGAAATGCCACAATTTGTGTGATGAGATTGTTGGACTCAAGGAACACTGAGAGGGGGGGAATGAATCAATGTTCAACAATATTTAAATTTCATTCTAGATCTTAAACCATTTACAACATCCCATCAAAAGTAAAGATGCAAGCACGTGAAGGAAACAATCAAAACATCATAACACCAAGATTTTTACGTGGAAACCCTATTAGGGGAAAAACCACAGTGGAGGTCAATCCATAATTTATACTCTGTTAAAAGTATGGAGAAAAAGGAATGCACATGCATTAAAGCACACTGCCTAGAGCTCACTGCCTTACAAAGTGTTTGGATTAAAAAAAAAGGTTGAACTGAGAAGATAGCATCTACAAATGCTAGATTATAGTTCCAATTAAGAACATTGATCAGATTCTGGACCTTCTGTCTAATTCTGCACTTCTGCTCTACTCTGCCTTAATTCACTTCACAAAAACCTCTTCTGCACAAGAAAAATTCATTCAACTAATCTTCTGATATTTGTACATACATCTGCTTTTCTCTTCACTCACACTTACACACTTCTACACATTCATACATTCATACATACACACATTCATATCTTCATACAAAATAAATTACCCAAACTCATATATATATCTGCTACAAAGATTTAAGTACTTCAAGTTGGCTTACAACAAAATAAAAATGTTTTTCAACTATCGACTCAATTCACATTTGATATATAATGCACATCCACCAAAGTCAGCTAAGGCATAGCTAGGACCCAAAAAAAATTTCTCAAACATAGAAACAATTAAACATTTACTCCTTATACATCCACGACATGCCGCATGCATTGAGTCAGCCAATATGAACAAATAAACAGAAAAATCATTTTACCAGATCTCATAACTCATACACCAATTAATACGACACCACAAAACTTGAAAAAAATATAATATAGATGCTTAATTGACTTCCTTGAGATCCACAATGCAAAATGATAATCCGGTGAAGCATACATACCAACATACTAGTTGGATACCTTGTTCTTCACTCTTTTGGTAATGCACTATTCTTTACTGTGCCTACTGGTATGAACAGATTATGATTTGCAGACCAGGATAATGACTTAGGTTGCCATCAATGACAACACTAGAAGCCATATTCCAAAAATATCCCCCTTTGACATTGATGGAAACACTTAGTGAAAAATGACTAAGTGTCAGAACCAATATGATTACACTACCAAATTCAAAAATTCAAAATTTTTAAAACACAACTCCCCCTTAGAGTGATAATGCATTTTTCACTACTCTCTCTCCCCCTTTGAAATCTATTACAAAAATATTTTTCACTCGACTCTCTCAAAATTATCTCTCTCTCCCCCATTCAAAAATTGGACAAAATTTGAGAACATACAACTGCTACTTGAATCAGAAAATTAACTTGTACTTATCTTTCATTTTCGAAAGAAATTTCTTCCATGCTTCCACTGCAATCCAAATGATTATGATCAAGCTTTTGTTTTATGTTGTTCAACTGATAATTTGGATGAGAGATTCTAGTATTGTAATTTCCTCTTCTAATTTCTCTCCTTTCCTCATAACTTCAATTAACTCCTCCAACCTACATTTAGTTAAGTCCTTCACTTTCCAGAAAGTGTCCACAAGGTTATTTTTGGCGAGCAAAACTTTTGTGTGCTCAAACTACAACTCTTGAATCCTCTTCTTGATTGCACCATCCCGATCTTGAAACATGTTGTAATCCTGACCAATTATGTTCAACTCAATTTCAATCTGCTCCAACTTATCCTTGTACTTCCCAACTGCATGAGGCCAATGGAGACAATAGTTGAAGATATTGTTTTTTGTGTTTATGCATTTTATCAACACATTCATTTTCCTCTTTAGATTGATAATAGATAGCTTGAAATTCTCCTTTAGATGTAAAATTATCTCTTCCTCTTTCCTATCCTGAGACTCAGAGACCATGGCATCTTTTATGCATTTGATCATCTCTTCAGGAAACATATTCTGCAAACTCTCCAAATCAATGTTATTGTGCACAAAATAAGTACTCAAAGTACTCTCGATTAGGTCTTGCTCGTAAGAAGGTCTCTTAGACCATATGCCAACAATCTTCTACATCCCATCTTCTTCTTGAACAATTTGAAGTATCTTTGCTTTGAATAAAACACATTCTTCTTCACTTCCTTCTACCATTACTACATCTGATTCAACTGATTTTGGTTCTTCTCTGGGAGTGTACTCATCAGATTCCTCATCTGGTATATCCACAATCTCTTTCTCTTTACCTTTTCCTTCAACTTTAGGGGTTTTGTGTGCCGGAGGAGTATACTCAACAATCTCTAGAGCTCTTCTCTTCTTCCTCTCCATATCACCGGAAGAAGATCCAACTTCAAGTGCTTTTATCGAGATAGAAATGATAATTTCCCCAAACTTCCCTAGAAATTCCTTAAAGAAATTTGCATATTCTTTCTTACAATTTCCTAAAGCATTAGAATGTTCAAAAATTTTCTTGCAAACTAGTACATCCTTTTTCCAAACAACATTACTGATTTGAGGCAAGCAATTCAGAAAATACATCACAAGACATATGACCAATGTACCAAACTTGAAAGGGTAGTCTTCCTCCTTTGTCAGTTGCACATTTTTCATCAATTGATCTTTTAACAAACCACACAGATAAAAATATTCATCCTCCATTAT
>VDFB02114356.1:0-17738 GCA_007258455.2 Sequoia sempervirens
TGAGTAGTTTTGGTGTCTAATTGACATTGTGATGAAGGTTTGCTTCATTGGGTTGACAAATTAGTTTTGGTGAGACTTGTTATTGTGTCCCTCCAACAATGTTGACAAAGTAGGACCCGGTAAAGGTGACAATGGAGTATGTGACAGGTGATGACAAATGATGAAGACATATTTCCCGACAAAGAAATTTACATCCTTGTTGTGAATTGTGTAGCAATGATGTGGGCATGCAGGTCGAAGGTAGCTTATCAAAGAGATTGAAATGCTTTAGAGTGAGTAATTTATAAGTCCCTTTGACATAACAATGCATGATGATCATAAAGTTGTAAGATTGGTGATAGAGTTTTAAAAAAGAAAAATCTAATGGTGGTGTCTTAAATTTATCGATATGAATGGAGAACCATGGGTCATGGTGTGTAGAGAAAAAATCAATAGTCAGAATTTGAAGGTAAAGGCTTCAAACAGCTAATCTCGGGTATGCAGTTTCCGACTGGTAACTGACCAAAAGAATGAAATTAATTGGTCTACCTACTCGAACAATTAATTTAATTGAATATTTTATGCGCAGAATGACAAAAAAAATTGCTACAGAGGATAGAATTGAGATCAAATCAAGTAATTAGAAAGATTTATTAATTGCATATCTGATCTTAGGGTTTGATAGAGAGATTGAGAAGGATAATTCTCTACACCATAATTTAATGTTGTGTGGTTCAATGCAAGAGTATGGTAGTGTTGAAGATATCCAAAAACCCTAACATAAGATCTGATTATGGTAGAGAATCCTAAGGCAATTACCATGGGTTAGTACCTATACAAAATATATGATAAAAAATGATGAAGATGGTGTGTAAGAGTAGCAAAGAGAAGAAGTGTGAGTATATACAATAGAAGGTAGGTTGGGATCCTATGGCAGACACAAAATACACTATAAATAAAAGCGAGAGTTGCAAAATGTGTGTGAGTATGCAGTAAGGAAGACAGAGAACAAACTAAGAGAATAAGAGAAGATAGACCAACACAGAGGGGTGTAGAGTAGAGAAGTGAGTTGCTATGATAGCAATAGAAAATTGAACAATTGAAGAGTAAGTTCTAACATTGAATTGTGTTCTTTATGAAAAAATTGTATTAATCTTATATGTTGTAAATCTGACTGGCTGGTGCCATCAGATAACTGAGTTGATGCTCATATTAGGGGATTGGTGTCCCCTTAGGGTTGGTGACCTTAAAAGTTGTGACAACGGATTTCATTGTGAAGTTGGATTATGACAATAGCTCCTAGCTGCATTTTCTTACTGTTGTCTTTCCCATCTTGGGTTTTCCATGTCTTGTGTTGTGTGATGCTTGATTGTTTTCTTATTTATATTTTTGTATTTCATATTTAAATCTACACACTAAGTGTTTGAGAAGTCAATCAGCTCAAAATGTTAAAGGGTTAAAATTTTAATATCTATTGATTCACCCCCCTCCCAATAGATTTTTTGTTCCAACAATTGGTATCATAGCCCTAGGTTCACTAGGAGAAGGTTAATTAGCTCAGGTAGATCATTGGATTTGTGAACATAATGGCCAGTCAAGAAAGTTCTTCCACAAATAAGCCACCTCAATTTGATGGAACATATTATACTTTTTGGAGTTCATTGATGAAGAGATACTTGGGATCTTTAGGGTTTTATGTGTGGATTTTTGTTGTGAATGGATATAAACTACCATCCACACTTCCTACTGATGCTACAGGAAAAAGAGATTATGCGAATAATGAAAAAGCATGGTTTGCTATTATAAACAGTCTGTCTAGATTTGTGCATAGCAAGGGTATGTATTGTAAGAATGCACAAGATGTCTAGTGTACATTATAAAATATCTACAAAGGAGACGACAAGGTAAAATTATCCAAGCTTCAAGTACTGAGAACTAGATTTGTGGGAAAATGGGAAAACCACTCAAGTGCTTGTCCTGCGAGACTCCTTGAAAATAATATCATCAAGTAGGTATGCTCAAATAAAATATATATGCAAGCAGTATGGAACTCCCTCACATGTTCTATTGGACTTCCCTTTCCTATGTATTTGGGGAAATTAGGGGTAATATAATTGTGACGAAAGGGAGGCATATATATATGCTTTTATCAAAAGGATATGGGCATAGTTTTCACATGGAGTAAGTTAAATTCTTTATTGATACTTACATATCAAAAAAAAACTGTTGTAGCACATTCATTTGATTTGCCAAGATTTCTACAGAGGATAATTATGTGTATGCCACATTAACAATTGGATTGTGATATGGACATGACCTGTTTTCAAGGAAATGTTTTGCAATCCAATATTGGGAGTGGATGAAGATGGATTTTGGTTTTGGATGTTAAGAGTGGAAGATGAAATTTGGTTGATGTGTGGAGAATTGATAATGGATTGATATTGTAATAGGTTTGAACTTACTTGAATATGCAGGTTTCCATTTCTATTTTGTTGAGGGGCCCCTTTGGTATTGTTTTATAAAGGAATACCTAAATTGAGACCTTGTTTTGATGTGTTGGTGTTCAAGTTTAAATTGACATTTGGTGTAATGTTTTTCCTTAGAGGTTGTGACTTAGGATCAACAGTGTAAACCTTTCACATCTTAGGTGGGTTGTTGTTTGGCTTGTTTTTTCCTATTGTAAAAGGAATGAAAGATGGAGTACCCATAGCCTGACATGATGAGGAAAATAGATCAAATATGTTGCTAGGGGGTTGGGTACCTTGTGCTCCAAATACTAGTGTCACATTGATCATTATAGTTTTTGAGGTGTTCCCCTAATGGAAAATTAGCATGAACTTGTATGCGGTATGGTTAGAGGTAGATACAGGTAAAATCAAGAAGTTGAGTACGAGGGAAATTTGGGAAAAACAAAAGTTTGAAGGGGAAATCCCACATACGCATTATCTAAAAATGCGTGCGTGTTAGATGGTACTGGTGAGAATCCAAAAGCAGCGTCACACTCAACTTCTGGTATCACGAACCCGAAATGTGTACATGTTTATACATGACGTCTGTATTGCTTAAGAATCTTACGTCGTGTTTTCTTGAAGGTATTTTCTTTTTAAATAGCATTCGTTTCATTTTTCACTCACTTTTCTAGCCCGGCGTCGAGGAAGAGGTTATTGATAGCGTTCACGTTTGAGCTGGAGTGCTTGAGGTAGAAATTTTGGCTGCCACCTCCGAGTCAGCACTTGACCTCATTGACCTCGGGTTGGTTCAGATTACGCCTTTGGTTGAATTCCGCCTTTTTTGCTTTGTATCTTGTTTTTTTTCTTTGTAATTAATATTTAGTTTTTGTTTCTTTAGTGTGTTTTAGTTCAATTTTTTATAGTTTTTAATTGCATTTAAAAAATCAAAAACGTAAACGAAACAAATAACATTAAATTGTAAATTGAAAACCATAAAAAATAAACCTAAATTGGACACATTTAACTTAGAAATCAAAACCCTAGGTTACAAAATTTACATAGGTCCCTAAAAACTAATTTACACAGGTTAATCCTTGGTCCTAAACCCTAAAACGTAAACCTAAAACCCCATTTACCCTAAAACGTAAACCTAAAATAGGCTATTTACCCTAAAATGTAAGTTATGTAAAGCCCTAAATTAGGGATCACAATTTATAGTCCATAGGTTCTACCTGTACACTTTGGTATGTCATTGGTGATCCATGCAACTACCAATGAAATTCATAAAATTGACTAATAAAGGAGGTACAAACAATTGATGCATAGATATATATATTAACCAACAAATTATTGATTTAATTATAATATATATTCACATAATATAAATTTGATAGCTAATTTTATCTCAGAAAACTTCATGATTGTATAATTTAACTTGAGAAAGTGTACTAGTGAAGTAAAATAATGTACCTCATGTGAAACTATGTGCTTGATTTAATAAATGTATATATCATGATGCTAGTTGATATGAGCATGTAATCACTCTATATCAATGTTATATTAGCTTATATAGTGTATGATGTATTCTCTTAAAAAAACATAGAAATGCAAGTCATACTTGTTAATCTAGACTATGTGCAATATGGATAGAGCTAGACACATAAATGTTATTAAATCAAATAAATATTAAAATGTGAAGCACAAATGATTTCTACCCAAATCTTATTTGGATGAGATCCTTTGTGAATTAAATGTAAGGATGCATTATGATCATATTCAAACCTTAATTTATAGGATATTATTCATAAGATCTATAGGTTGTGTGTAATCTAATTCCTATTTTAATTCTCATGTGTATTGGCATTGTTCTAGATTAGGAAAACTAAATGTTGTACTTTCTCTAAACTAGTGTATCAAAGATAACTTGTAGCACGAACATTTCAATGGAAAATTCAAATTACTTTTTTAAGGAAACTTGATAGATGATGATTTGTAAATGCAAGTGAATTGAACTATAACCAAAGGTTTATTTTTTAATTTTATTTAAATTTATTGAATTGATGAATTGATTCCTCATAGTGGTAATTAGGTTCTTTTTTAAAACCATGTGTCTAGGAATTTATATAAATATGAAGAAGAGTCTATGCCATAGAAAAGTTTCAAAAATATATGATTCTTGTTGTCAAACAGATTGCATGACGGCAGATGATTGGAATTCAACGGTCTGTTGAAAGATGGAATGATTCTCAGGCCTGTGGGTTGCCTAATTTTGAGAATCAATCTCTAGAGAGGGCTGGTTCCCTGATGAAAACCTCCTAAAACTAACTAAATTGGCTGGAAAAGAGATAGAAAGCTTGCTTGAATTGAAATCCTAAAGCTACAAGAGGTGATTGCACCAAAATTAAGTGATTCTATTCGCTATCCTAAACCTATAATCAGCTGCAATAAAGTCCTAAATTTATTTGACAATTCAATTAAGATCATGAAATTCAGCAATATTTCACATGTAGGTTTGAAGTTTCAATGTTTGTAAGAGGAAAACTAAATTTTCACAGATACAAATGACTGAAATCTTTGTTAAACACAACATGCAACCTGAATTATAACATGAAATCTTCTTGTTTTTTAAAGCATCAATGAGACAAAACAAAGGATTCGAGATAAAATCACAGTGCTTAAATCAAATCATTCATATGACAATAAAACTCAAGAAATATTGAGAAGGAAACACTATACTGAATATGACCTCTATTACAATGTTTGAATAATAAAAAGTTGAGTTACAATACCTCACTGCTGTATGTGTAAGCAGGAAAAAAGAACTAGCCTGAAAAAGATAAACTTTTTCAATATATACAATGAGAATGCACTTCAAAGTGCATGAACAAGTAACTGAAAGTCAATTTTAGTGAGAAAGTGACAATTCCAAGGTGAAATCCGAGTAGAAGAAAAAATCCCTAAAAATAAGGTTCAAACTCATGCAAAAATGAGTGAACTCAGTCTCGAACTCGCAGTCATAAAGCATGCAACTGATCCGCAACTCAAACTGAACTGGAAATCTCTGAATGTGAGCCAAAACATGTAAAAATCCTCCTTGCTTTAATCAATTCTCCCATGATAACTTAAAGTTCATTTTGCATGACAAATCTTCAGTTGAGTCTATATGAAACTGAAGTAAAGTGCCAAACACCTTCATAACTCGCATGATTAACTCATCTTCCAGTTAGCTCTACTCAAGTACTGCATAGATCTCTAATTAACTCATCATCACATGATGTCTTTTATTTGCATGTAAAGATAGCTAATTAATTAAATGATTTATAATGTATCATTTAATCAATTAACCTACATTGAGAATGCAAAAAATAAAAGAGAATAATATTGAGGCATAATGTCAAATCAGAAGCCTTAATTCTCATCTCACGGGCTTTCTTACATTATACTTAGCATATTTCCAATATGCGTTCACTATTTCCAAAAATATTAGTCGACCATCATGTGTATTGGAATTTTTTTGATAATAGTCGACCATAATGATAAAACCAAAATTGACTTAAGAGTCAAAGCAGCCACGGGAAAAAATAAGACATAATGATTATTAAAAATCATTAATAAAAATATCAAAAATGGCTTAGGGCGAATGGACAAAAGCAAACATCGAACCCTAAATCATTATCACTCTTTTGACTTTGATGAAACTTCTTGAAGAAGCTAGCCGCCACTACTGAATAGGGTTTCAACCTGAAATTCCACCATGAAATGGCTCAAATTTGCACCTTTTGGACATTTTTTGAGCTGAATCTTGCTGATTTTCATATGGTAAGTTCGTTTTTTACTAGTTTGAGGTATCTTGACTCCATTATATAGCATTTTATGAGTTTAAAAGCTGCGGCTGTGCATAATATCTGATATATTCTTTGTCATTTCTTTGTCCCTGTCGATCTCTGCACTTTGTTGGCTCTAGCCGCCATGAAAGAAGAAAATGTTTGCAAGAAATAACTAGAATTCTTTAGCTATCGACCTCCTTATGAATTATTTCTGCCTTAATAGACAAAGTAATTCTAATACTTAGTTATTTCATGGATTTTTCTTTATCTCTAGAATAAATCTTGGCCTAAAGACCACAACCATGCTCATTTTCTGACATATCTTGTGTCTTCATCTGTTATGGGCGCCATGAGAACTCTTGAAAGAGCACGACTTGCACTGGTGAATATGTGCCAAGAAAGAATTTCTGGAAACATTGTTCTATGGCAGCGCTGGTAAGTTGATCTTTCTCCTTCTTGTATATATTTCCAGCCTCCTTCAAGCCGCCATGGTAGATTTGAACCTTTGTCTCTATATGGGTATTCATGATTTATCTGCTCCTTGTATCTCTTGTTCTAATGGCTGAAAACTTCATTCATTTTATATGGCCGCCATTAGTAGATATTTCCATATTTTTTTCCTCACTGTGTACATTGAGGCCGCGGCCATGCTTACTTTGTCTTCACCTGGGTACTCAACATATGAAACTTCATATATTTCTTACCGTGGTTGTCAATGATTCTAAGTATTTTCATTTGTAAATGGAGCTTTTCACTGGCACGAAGGAAAATCTTGAATGTAGCAATCCTCTTGCATGTATTCGCCTTGAACAAAAGATTATGCACAGGATATAACATATCCCCTTTATCTGAAACTCTACATTTTCCTTTCAATGGACTAGTAGCCTTGACTACACTCATCCTTGATGAACTCTATCACTTAGCATGACTCTCCTATCATTATGTAACTGCAACTTCTGATATTTCATTGGCACAAGAAACGATATCATGACTGCACCTTCTTGTTTAATTACTGCTTTTTATTGATTGCACCATGCATTGCTACTGTCAACATGACAGTCCTGTAGCATGTGTTTTCTACTTAGTGTACACCTGTTGCATTGTATTTGCATTGATGTCTTGTATCTCTGATTTTCTTCATTGCTTTTGTTATCTGGAAATACCTGTAGCATTTGGAAAATCTATTTCTAAAATGAAATTCTTCTCAAATTATCTGGTTCCAATCTTAGTGAAGGATTTGTTCTTTATCTATTGTTGTGACAGAAATGGCTTTTCTCTTTACTGCTATTCCATTGTATGTGTGTTCACCATTACACTCAGAAACTTAATAGGCATTATACTTTTCTGTTGTTGCTTATTCTTGTTCCAAACATGCTTATTCAAGGTATCACATGTCATGCATTTTCTGAGATAGCATTCCTTTTATCTATGAATGTAAATGCTTGCATTTGTCCAGTTCCATATCTAAATCAACTTCACTGTCTCTTTCATTCATTGTTATTTGGAAAGTACAATGTATTCTCATGTAAATGAACTAGTTCCCTATGCTTGGATAATAATTTGTAAGTAATCATTTGATTCAGCTTTCATATATACCTCATATGCACTTGCATGGCCGCCTCTCATGGTCTTTAAACTGTCATATCTTATTTTTGCCATTTTTGTCTGTTATGTAACTAGTCTCAAAACTTCATGAAACTTGATGCTCTATTTTGTGGAGCCTTCATGGTACTTTCATTCTTTATGCCTCAAGGCTTCTATGTAACAAGTCCCTTTATGATAGTACTCTATTTCTCGAAGTCTCTTTCAGACTATATATAAATCTTGAGTTGTTAGAAACAATTTTAAATGATTGATACTTTGTTCTCCCTTCAGTGTAAAAGGACTCAATACCTTACTAAGATGCAAAAGTAAGTGCAAGGTAGAGTTGAAACAAAGATAATGAATGAAAATATGGCCGCTTTATGAATCTCTTCTTGGTTACAACAACTTTTCTTAATGATTGTAATTGATATTGATGACTCTCATGTGTAATTAGAGAGCGTCCTTCTGATATGCCGAGCTCAACCCTTGTGGGAGCCCGTTTTACTCCACATATCTGATAAAAATGATCTCGAACATGATGAACCTGTTCCTGCACATTGAAACAAACATGTTAGCAAAATAAAAGAAGTTGAAAGCTTCCATTGAGTTTTGTTTTTCTTGATTGTCAGCCTTTCATCTGGTGAATGCTTGATTTGATGCAAATTACATTCCTATTGGTAGCGTAGGAATTAAGAAGAATGTAATTCATCATTGCTTAGAGTATAACTCTAACGCCATTCCTTTATAATTTTGCAGGTTCATGGAGCGAGGAAACGAGGTTGCAACAACTTGGAGACGCGATGACTGAAGACACCAAATAAAGTGATTCATCATTATAGGAAATGATGAATTTCTCCTCTTCTTTACGCTTATGTTATGTTCAGTAGTGTAGTTTGTCTTTGAATTTTGTATTCATCATTTGATTGTCATAATCAAATTCAGTTACTCTCATGGCTTGTGCGAGATTCAGTGTTTTTACAAAATGAATAAAAAGAATTATTATGCAAATTCTCAATTTTCTGTTTCAAATGCTTGCACAATAAAACTATGATTCAAATGTAAATTGATCTTTATGACAAACCATGAATACTTAAACAACAAAAATGAATTTTTTGTACCTATCAATGATGAATTTGATTCAGCTCTACATTTTGAGCTCATAGTGAAAAATAGGTAACAATTACAAAAAATTGGTCTAAATCACTTTAGATCCCCTCTTCCTTTTTAAATCATCCAAGAGTGCGTAGAGGTCCAAATAGGTGAACAAAATCCATCGTAACTTAACAACTTAGTTATATAATTGAAATCTAAAATTCCTAATTGTTGCAAAATCCATCGTAACTCAACAACTTAGTTATAATTGAAATCTAATTTATTCCTAATTGTTGATATATTGAAGCTATTCCTAGAATGTCACATATTTTATTCAAAGCACTAAGTTTAGGTGGTAGGGTTTCTCATTTACTTGTAAAAATTTATTAAAAAAACATAGAAATGCAAGTCATACTTGTTGATCTAGACTATGTGCAATATGGATAGAGCTAGACAAGTTGTATAAATGTTATTAAATCAAATAAAAATTAAAATGTGAAGCATGAATGATTTCTACCCAAATCTTATTTGGATTCAAGATCCTTTGTGAATTAAATGTAAGGATGCATTATGATCATATTCAAACCTTAATTTATAGGATATTATTCATAAGATCTATAGGTTGTGTGTTTAATCTAATTCCTATTTTAACTCTCATGTGTAGTGGCATTGTTCTAGATTAGGAAAACTAAATGTTGTACTTTCTCTAAACTAGTGTATCAAAGATAACTTGTAGCATGAACATTTCAATGGAAAATTCAAATTACTTTTTTGACAAACTTGATAGATGATGATTCGTAAATGCAAGTGAATTCTATAACCAAAAGTTTATTTTCTAAGTTTATTTAAATTTATTGTTCATTGATCAATTGATTCCTCACTTAGTGGAGTTAGGTTCTTTTTTGAAAACCCATGTGTCTAGAATTTATATAAATATGAAGGAAGAGTCTATGCCATAGAAAAGTTTCAAAAAATATATGATTACAAAAAAATTTGGGTCTAAATCACTTTAGATCCCCTCTCCCTTTTTAAATCATCCAAGAGTGTGTAGAGGTCCAAATAGGTTCAAAATCCATCCTAACTCAACAACTTAGTTATATATAATTGAAATCTAAAATTCCTAATTGTTGCAAAATCCATCGTAACTCATGTAACTTAGTTATAATTGAAATCTAAACCCTAAACCCTAAAAGCATTCATTTTGTTGTAGGACCTTAAAATGAAATTTGGTTTCCTTAGGCAACTCCACAAAATTTTATTCCCTTAAGCCATGGAACATTTTGTCCTAGGTCCTTACTAGACATAGATCCCCTTAAGCCATCCTATCACCCTAAATCGTAAATTGATGTCTTAAGGGGTCCTAATAATGACATTTCTTAAGGGGATCAAAGAAGTTCTCAAAATTTGGTGAATAGAGGTAAAGCTCATATTTGTTTATTTTGTACATTGCAATTAGGTCACTAGCATATATCTATGTGTCCCTTTAAATGTATTCTATTAAATTCTCATTCTTATCTTTAGTATTCTTTGAAAACAATGAATGAGATTATAAATTTTAATGTTAGTGTTAAACTTATAATTTCTTCTTAACTACTTTGTCCCATTATAGAGAACTTGTGTCTCTTATCATGAAATTTGAAAATTTAGATAAAATTTATGTCATCAGTTTAATTGAATTCTATGTCATACTTCATTAATACATCTATTCATTTTGTTGTAGGACCTTAAAATGAGGGTGGTTGCCAACAGAGCGAAAACTCCACCAAATTTTATTCCCTTAAGCCATGGACCATTTTTTCCTAGGACCTTACTACACATAGATCCCCTTAAAAGCCATCCTATCGCCCTAAATCGTAAAGCGATGTCTTAAGGGGGAATTTGACATTTCTTAAGGGGATCAAATAAGTTCTCAAAATTTGGTGAATAGAGCTTGACTCATCTTTTTTATATATTTTGTACATTGCAATTAGGTCACTAGCATATATATCTATGTGTCCCTTTCAATGTATTCTATTAATTTTTCATTCTTATCTTTATTATTATTTGAAAATAATGAATGAGATTAAATAAATTTTAATAAAACCCCATAATTTCATTTCTACCCTTCATATTAACAACCCCACATTGGACTCAATTTAATGTGTGTACATGTTATATGAATTTTTAATGTTATGGATTTTTTAATGTTATAAATCGAATGGTCTTCAAATGAAATATATTTTGAATTTGTGCATGTTTAATGTGATTTTTTAATAACTTTCAAATTGTGTGCATTATTTAATTAGTTTGTTGATATATATTTTTAAATTGTTTAACATGCAGTTGCCATATCATTGCTCAGATGGATCCACTATTTAATTTAGAGGATTTCATGCTTGATCAAGAAATCCCTATAGATCCCAACGTACATCCTAGTCCACCACTTGAACAAAACCCTAGCACACCTCCACATTCTCCACCGCCTAACCCCCCACCCCCTCCTCTAGTTGACCAGGATCAACTAAGAGAATATTCGAGCAAACCTGATTTCCATTCAAGGAAATATAGATCTCATAAAAAATGAGACTAGAGTCCCTCCACATCTCTCACGGTTTGCATCTATGATGCAAACTGTTGTTGATTCTGTTTGATCTATCAATGCAGACCTAGATAGGTTCCATTGATGGAGAGAAGAGCTGAGACAATTCTATGCAGATGGATTGTCATATAAAGAAATCAATGACCTGAAAATTACTAAATAAGCCATATGCCAATATTTTGTGAACCCCCAAACAAACCAACCAATACCACCCACAAAAAAATGAATTTCAATTTTATGGTGTAGGCACTCGTAGATAGCTGCTCATTTTTGGGAGAGATGGTGGATGGTGTTTGATACTCCACCACATGGCAACAATGAGGTTCCCTCATACTTTTTGAGAAAGTTATGGGTTGAGTTTGAGTTGGGTAAAAAACTCAACTATTTTGATATGAGGTCATTTCAGGGAGCTGGGCGTGGCATGCCCCAACATAGACTAGGAGCACGTGTCGATCCTCAATGACATACTCCAGTTGCTCCTATTGTTCCTCCTCCTCTTGGTGTTCTCATTGCATTTCAACAACAAACCATTTTATCAACATTAGGAGCATTGAGCTCACTTTTAGGACATCTCACTTAGCAAACTACACACGCGGCCACTGAAGTGGCCAATAGAGAGCATGGAGGCTCAGACTATAGGGATACTCAGACATCCACTTCAGGTGAGGCACATGCATCTGGGATGGGGTCATACCTAAATTTACTATATTTTGAGGATCGTCCTACATAGGTATGTTCATATTTTGAACTTAAATTTAATTCAAGTTTGAAATGTAAAAAATTCATGTAAATAATAACATCTAACTATATATATAATATAATGATAATTAACTAAGTTTATTGTTTGGTGTAGGCATGATGGCATTGATGCGAAACTCAATATGATCATTGTGTGTAATAGAGTGTTGTAGTCACGGGCTCACCTTTTGGACAGGTACTTGAACAAATATATATTAAATAATTTGCGTGGATATATTTAATTTTTAATTTAAATTTGTACACATGTGTGAATTGATCTAATATAATATTATATCTAGATGCAGGGAGGTCATACGATACCTAGTATTGACCAACCAAAGGATGCGATGTTAGCTCACGAGACATCATCGGCTGGTCGTGCTTTCAAAAGTTTGTTAAGTTTAGAAATTAAATGCATCACATAGATCTAATTTAATTTTTCATTTTACATACACATGTGTGAATGATCCTCTGACATTGTACATCTATATCTGAGGGATTTGATGAGATATTAAATAGTTTATTGTGGATATATATATCTAATTTAATTTGAATTTGTACATGTGTGAATTGATATATTATATATCTAGATGCGAGAGGTCATACTATCCCTAGTATTGACCAACCACAAGTTATAGTGGTGAGTGCTCCTAAGACATCATCAGCTCAGGTGCGTGTTTTCAAAATTTTGTTAAGTTTAAATTAAATACACATCATAGATCTAATTTAATTTTTTCATTTACATACACATGTGTGAATGATCTATATGAACTGTTGTACATCTATATGTAGGGATTTGATGAGATAACCATGGCGGGCCGCGCACCTGAGACATCATTGATATCTATTCATGGGCAATCTCAGGTGCGTGATCATGAGGTCATATCATTCAAGGTTGTAAACTTTACTTTAAATATCCTATACAATTTTTACGAACATTTTATATATATATATATATATATTCAAGGTTTTCACATATTGTTTGCTTTATATGAATATGCAGGATATAGTGGATCAGGCATTTGCATCTTCTCAACAGACAGTTATGTTACCTGTTGAAGAAAATGTGCCAGTTGATTCACATGACCATATGGTAATTTATGCATACTAGAAATCATTTTTAATATATTTAGTCGATAGTTAATTAGTTTTTTTTTTTAATCTAAAGGAGTTTATATATTTTTCAATTTTTACATATGTTTAATTATATCTAAAATTTTACAAATAAATTTAAATCTAAAATGTGCAGTTGTTTAAGAATATATGAGGATATTGATTGAGGGGTCCTAAGAGGATGAATTAAGAGGTGTTGAGTGAGTGACTTAAGTGGATGCAAGTGGACAAATTAAGGGTAGATATATGAGGGTATGGATTCCAAGGTCCTAAGAGGATGGATTAATGGTAGTTGATATAATGACTTAAGGGGCTGCAAAAGGATGGATTAATGGTACATAAGAGGATGACTTAAGGGGTTTTAAGAGAATGGCTTAAGGGGATATGAAATCAATTATAAAGTATCAATTAAATGTATCTAGAACTATATATAGTTACCTATCTCTAGATTCAAATTCCATTGTAATATATGTGCATCTCCTCTTTTTTTTTTAAGCATCTAATTTTGGGAGACTTGGCTCATCAATATAA
This sequence comes from Sequoia sempervirens, assembly GCA_007258455.2. NCBI lineage: Eukaryota > Viridiplantae > Streptophyta > Pinopsida > Cupressales > Cupressaceae > Sequoia > Sequoia sempervirens. The sequence goes on from VDFB02114356.1 coordinate 13,893, forward strand.
AACTTTAGTAAAATAATTAAAGACATATATATATATATATATATACTCTATATATATATATATATATATATATATATATATATATATATATATATATATATATATATATATATATATATATACACTTATATATATATATATATATATATATATATATATATATATATATATATATATATATATATATATTAAATATATATATACAACAGATATACTTACCAATATTTATTTACTCTATTGTACCATACATCACTCTCTTTTTGTAATGCATCTATGATTGTCTCATAATCATCTATTGAAAGTGTCCATAAAACTTTTATTAGCGAGGCCTCCCTTGATATCAAACTAGTTTTATATTGGTTTATAAAATCAAATGTGAATAATGTATAATCTTCTTGTGTCTTTCATAATCTTCAAATGTAGGCAATCCATTCTTTCTCATCAAATATTTTTGAGGCCAAGTGCCAACAACAACCACTGAACCGGTTGGATACTCAAAGTTGTCATCATCCACTCTAGTATGTACCAACTTATGTTTCTCTCAACACATCTAGCCAACTAGTACTCTGTTTGCTCTTCATTCCCTTGAGGTGCAACAACGGCATACACATGTCCTGCAAAAATAAATACAAAATTCAATAAAGAGTGACTTATATTTAACTCACATATAAACATGCATACATACAAAATTTAACTCAATAAATAATGTACCTTCTTGTACAAGATCCGAAACATGATCATAATCATTTGATGCGAACACTTGATTATCTTCAATTGTCATTCCATGTTGAACATGTGTCAATGTAGGCGTTAAAGCTCTTTGTTGCCATTGTTCGACCCATTCCATATTTTCACATGCTTGCCAATCACCTACAATACAAAATTGACAATAGCATGCCAACTCCCTTGTCCATATTGTCCATGTGTTTGCATTCAAACTCTTAAATGAATGCCATTTTGCACTTCCATTAATTGTTTCACAATCCTGTCGAGAAAAAATATCATTTTCTTCAACCTTAACCAAGAAGGCATTCAATTATTGAGCTCTCACTTGTTATGAGATAATTTGGTATTGCACCAATCTACAATTGCACGTACATCTTTAAATTTTGTAGCATCCTCAAATTTTAGTTTCTCTCTAGCAAGAGCTCTTTTCACACATGCACCTGCTCCATCGTGTTCTCCCTTACCATGACCAGCTTCAAAAAAACTCCATATGTGTTGGATATTATTTTCCTTATGAACTCTACATAGCCAATAAAACATTCTAGCATTTTTGAATTGACCCATGCAATTATCTGACCATATGAGATGTTCTAGCATTTAAATTCCTCTCTTTTAAATTTTTATAAAATATATCAAAACAATATTGAACAAACTCGGATGAATGTAATCGATTATCACTTACATAAAAATGGTACTCTCAAAAAATTTATATTATCTTCTCTACTATCATCTGCATGTCTATAAACAATATGAACAAATATAGCTACTTCAACTGAATTATAATATTGTGATTGGATTTCTTCTTGTGGAGCAAGAGTATAATTTTCAGCAAAATCAACAATTGACAATATAGTTCCAATTGGAAATGTGTTTTTACATAAACGAAATTGATTATCAAGCCAATGAGCATTCTAAGAGTGTTGAACATATTTAGGTACAAACTTATCTTTAAATTCAGTAATAAAAGCATGCACACTAACTTTTTCCACAATTAGCTCAACACGTCTTCCAATTTTACCATCTTTTAAAGAATACTCAATATTTTTAAATTTTTTTGCATCCACTAATTGTTTTCCAAATTCATCTAAACTACTTTCATGCATACATTCTCCTAATAATGAAAAGTTACCACATCTATCGCATTCTCCAGAAATGCATCCTTTTAAAAAAAATGAGTTTCCATTTAAAGAGGGATTACAAAACAAACCTGCTATAAAATCTTTGATTCTTTTAGGTGGCATAGTAATACCACAAATGTCCTGCATAATTTGGTTAGCATGCAAAGTGCATTGTATATATCGAAATATATCATAATAATAATGAAATTGTACATGAGTCTTACAACAACAAGAGATTCGTTGCTTATTAATTCTAACATACCAAGGTTTACACTTTTTGAATGATCTTTGACTTATGCTAATATTCAATGGTAAGATTGAAGCATCTAAATTTTTTTTATAATTAGGTTTGGAGTCATATCTAAGAGATGCTTTGGATGAGGTTCACGAATTTTGGAACCCACCCTTAATTTTAAGACATCTCTAATGTTAGGTGATACTCTTGTATTATCATACCAAAATTTTTTGATTAAAGATTTAATTTCATTAGTTAATTTCATGTCTAATCTTGGGAGTCTACCACTAAAACTCCAACATTGATTAATAGGATCCTTTTCAATACTTTCTCTTCTTTTAGCAGCTCTTATCAAAGTTCTAGGATTTAAGTTTGCCATTTAATCTTAACATTATTTTATTTGAAGTTGTTTTATCAACTAGAGCAGTTGTTATTGCATAACGAGCCACATTCTTATCTTTCGATCGACTTTTCTTACCAATAACATCAATAACATTAGCAACACTAGATATGACTTGTTCTACTGAATCATCTTTCCTTTTTTATTTTACAAAAACACCTAATTTTTTCATCACTTTTCTCATTTTCAACATTCTCATCAATTGCACCATGAGTTGACATTGGAATCCTAATTTATTTCTATAAAAAAGCATTTTATATATTTTATTTCCATAATTTCTAATTTTTCTTGAAGAAACTTTACCATGATGGTTATCTAGCACATCTATTTCAGTTGTAAAAACATTTTCGCTTCATCCATAGATGGAGTTTCATTTTCATTCACACAAGGGGTTTCATTTTTCATTTTCAAATGTAAAAGGGATTTCATTCTCATTTTCATCAATATTAGGGATTTCATTCTCATTTACATTCTCATGAGATATAATTTCATCATTTTCTTGTTTTTGCATTGTTTCAACCCTAGTATTATTGATCTCATCAATTGTGTATCCAGCTTCTTCTAAACAAGCAATATCAATATTATAAAAACTTGGGTTTGAACACATACTTGGATAGATTGTTTGAATAGGTGTATTTTCCATATCATTGGCAGGTGGATTTGAAGACACACCCGAAGTTGTTTGCATATCATTCAAAGTTAAAGTTGAAGGAACAGTTGGGTTTGTCTCCATAATTGCATTTTCTTCCATATTCCTCCCTCACATTGCATCATCTACATTTATTTCATCATTCACGGCTTCCTCTTCAATATTATTGGAACTAGATGCTTCCAAGTCTTTCATTTGATGAATCATTTCTCTCCTTTCCCTTTGTCTTTTTGCCTCCTTATCTTTATTTGCTTGAATTTCTTTGGGTGTCATTAACTTTCTACATCTTTTTTTTTGTTTTTGCTTATTACCCATGGTTACCAAACCCTCTTTGATGAAAAAAAAAATAATTCAAGAAACCTATTTTCAAATTGCCACCTCTTTCCGTCATTAGAATTAAACTATGCCATGAGATCATATTTTCTATAAACTCACGTGCAAAAGAAATCATAGTGCATCCAAAAATTCACTTTCCGAATCTTCTTGTAAAAAGTTGCGCGGATTCCACTTCAAGAAAATTCAACACGCGCAATGCTCTTCCAACAATTTGAATAGAATATACCCTGCACAAGACAAATTTGAAATAAAAAATACAAAAAATGACACTTTCGGACCGTACTACAGAAAAGGAATGTTGCAAGAAAATCGTGTTTTACCAGAATTTTCTAAATTAGGGAAAAACAACTATATTAGAAACGTGTATGCGTTATGTTCAAGA
>VDFB02114357.1:0-22250 GCA_007258455.2 Sequoia sempervirens
CAACTCCTTTATTTTCACTCTTAGTTTCTTAATTTCTACATTTTTTCTATGAATTTATTTGGTATGTGCTGACATCAACTCATTTTTTTTTCTCCCAATCCTTCTGCTTCTAGGAAAATTCATACCTTATTTCATAACTCAATCCCAAGGGTCACCACGATAAGGGTTTTTGGAATTCTTGGGGTTGCATCTTGGTTTATAGGATGTGGAGTTTTGTTGTTAATCTCAAAAATAGCTAATTGTGCTAGTTTCTCTAATATATATCCCTATTGCTTAAAGGAATGAAGCCTTTTCTCTAAGTCTCAGATTTTGTTATTTAATCCTTCCTCCCTCTGTTGGTATCCCTTAAGTTCTCCTTCCAATTCTTTGATTCTTTGAAGGCTTCCTATAGCTCCTTGCTCTCATTCTTCCCTTTTAAAAGTAATTCCTCTTCTTTCTCCAAAAATATCTCTTCCTCGACCTCATTAGATGGAACAAACCCTTCTTCAAAACCAAGGCTAATTAGAGGTTCATTCTTCTTTTTGGTCATAAACAAGTCCTTTGAATCAGATTTTGTACTATTGCTTAGATATAGATGTTGCAATATTTTGGGTTGCTTGTCACCACTAAGCACTTTTTCTTCTTTTAAATCTATCTCAGTCTCAACCAAAATAATTCTTTCCTTTTGATTTTTAGCCTTCCCCTTGTAGGGACTTTCCTTCTAAGGCGGCGTGATCGCCTTCTTAGCTATTTTGGCCTCTTTTGCTTATTTTTGGGTGTAAAAGTAGAGGCTACACTTTTCCTTTTCTTGGGATTGAAAGGGCTCTTGGTGGATGCAGGGTTTTTTGGTTCCTCTTCTGCTATAGGTTGTTCCCCAGAAGTTGCAAGTTGTGTTTCCTACACTTCTTGCTCTGTATGCTCCCTGATATTATGGGTAGGTAAGGCAATAGGTGAAATAGAGGGTATATTTCCCTCTTCTACAGCCATAGAAGGCTTATCCATTTCTTGTTCTATGTCCAATTTCCCTGCATCCGACCTTATGAGAACATCATTAATATTGTTGCATGCCAAAAATTCTCCCTAAGATACATTAGGAAATTGGGTTCTAAGACTTCGCTTAATTAATAAGGTGACCAAGCAAAAATGTGACAATGCATATTGGTTTATTTTCCTCTTATACTCAACAGACATTCTTTTCAATAGATTGTATACAAATTTAGGAACATTCATAAGCCTTCGATGGCATAGGTGACTAAGGAGTTTAAAATGCATAGTATATAAGAGGGATTGGATACCATTATAGGTTAAATATTTGACTGTGTAGGAAGCAACAAAAACCCATACCAAGGGTAAAGAAATTATTTTTGTACCTTGAGTTGAAGAGTCTAAATTGTCCCCTGGCATTGTAAAGTCATTCCTAGCTACAATCGCATCTACTCTGGCTAGGAATTCTTCCCCTCTTCTTGGAAACCCTGAAACCTCTACTATTATTTCCTTTGAAGCATCTATTTTTAATCCTCTTACCATAACTTCATCATTCTACAAAGTGCTTGCAAATTGCTGAGTCATAATTTCATTAAATTTAGTTAATCAAATAAAATAATCCAACCATCCAACTTGTTGAAAATTTTAAAGACATTGTTGATCGTCTAGTATTAAATTATGTGTTTTTGGTTCTCTTCTAATGATATCTCCTCCCATTGCTGCAATCTTTACAACCTCTGCCAACTTCTGCTATTGGCTGTTGTTTCTCCAAATACTCGGCTCCTTGGTTTTTACCTTATCTATGCTTTTTTATGCTTTGAACTTCTTATGGATGTTTCTTTGTGGCTAATGAAGGGAAATGAAGGGAATTGAGAATTGTATTTAGTTCTTTGAACCTTGTTTTCAAATAAAAAAAGTTTTGATGATAATTAAACTTTTTCTCCCCCCAACTTAGTTGTGCTATTTTTCCTCAAATAACATGTACAAAAAGGACAGGTAGGATAAATTCAAAGCATTTGAGATATATAAATTCATCAAATTTAAATTTGTACAATATTTTGAAAGAAAATTAAAATCAGTAGGATTAAATGTCAATTATAGTTAATAACAATAAAAAGTACCTTTAATTGTAGAGTGATAGAAAGATGGCGCATGCGAATGGAACTAAATGTTGTCATGCAACTACAAGAAAAATATTTGAAATGATGGTAATTCAATGTAAATTATTGCGAGCAAACATGATAAAAAAATATTTCAGTGTGATTATAACATGTGTCTAAGAAGTGTGATTGTTGGAAAGGAAAGTTGTGTAAAGTACAAATTTATGAATGATGGAATGTGACGTTGCATGAAATGCATGTTTGAGTGAATTTATTTTATGCCAGTATGAGAGAGATGATATAAAATGGTAATTAGAAGTGGCTACAAGTATGATGTGAGTGAATTGAATGTAAGTGCTACAAGTAGCTAAAAAACAAGTCTCATTTTATTGATGTGCCTCAGGGTTGTTGTTATAGGTCCTATAAATTTTTGTTGCACATCCAAAAATAAATACTAGCAATTGTAACCTATGCATGTGTTTTTATGTGAGATGTTTATACTAGGAACTATACCTAATGAGTATCATTATATGGGTTGGTTGTCTCTTTTATTGATATATCACTTGATGTATTGTCCTTATCTGTAGGTTTGGTATGTAATTCTAAATCGAATTGTCCTTGCAAATTATGTAAGAACTCTTCCTTTTTCAATGCCTTCTACAAATATTGAGTCTATGGCCATTGACTAATAGTGAGAATATAAATGAATCTATGGTAGTCAATTGAACCGCTCTATTTTGAAAAATATACTTAATTTCATATAGGTCAATCTATCATGCTTGTAGTTTTTGTTTGTGGTCTTTATACCTGGAATCATATAGCAATACCCAATCACCTATATTGAACTCCTTAATTTTAATGAACTGGTCATGCCATCTAATCCTTTGTTTCTACATAATTTCTATGTGGTGAATGGCTTCCATTCTAATTTCATCTAAAGCATTTAGGTTGTGTAGTCTTTCCTTTTGGGCTTTAGATATTTCCATGCCAAGTTTTACTATTGTACGAAGTGTTTAGTATTCAAATTCAATTAGAAGAACAAATTTCTTCCTATACACCAATACATATGGTGTAAACCCTTTCGTGGGCTTCCAAGTTGTCCTGTATGCCTAGACTGCTTCAGGGAGCCTTGTTGCTCAATATTTTCTATGTAGTTGAACTATCTTGGTAAGAATACCTTCTATTTCTCTATTTGTAACTTCTACTTGTCCATTAGCCTATGGATGGGAGGGTGTGGATTTCTAATGCCTAATCTCATACTCCTTGACTAACTTGTTAATTAAATCAAAAGTAAATTGAGATCCTTGGTTTGTGAATATCTCTTTGGGAACACCATACTTGGTGAAGATGTATTCATAAAGGAGTTTGGAAATATTACCATTATGTGCAAATTGTAGTGTTTTCACCTCCACCCACTTTGTGATATAGTTTGTGCATACTAGAATGTACTCCTTGTTGTTAGATGTTGGAGCTATTGGACCAATGAAGTCCAATCCCCATTTATCAAAAGGTGAAATTACCAACTATGGTTGGAGAGGAATTTCATCACTCTGAGTAGGTATTCCCATCGACCTTTGGCATCTATCACACCTCCTTGTATACTTAACTACATCTTTTTGAAGTGTGGGCTAGTAGTAAATAGTGTTTAAAATTTTTAGAGTTGTCCTTTTAACTGCAAAGTGCCCTCCATAAGGCTCATTATGGCATGACTTAAGAATATCATAAAATTCATCCTCCTTGATGCATCTTCTTATTATGTTATCAGACCCTATATAAAAGAGATAACCAACTACCCATGAATAAGGGAAAGTGTGTTCTATTAGATGACACCTTTCGCTAGGCGAGAGATATGTTGGTGTCTTCCTTGCAACCAAATAATTAGCTATATCTACATACCAAGGTGTTCTGCATTGAGAGGGAAAACAAATGTTCATTTGCAAAGGAGTCATCCATTATGTCTTTTAGTGATTTTATTTGCAACCTTGTGAGGAAATCAACTACTACATTTTCTTTCCTTGGTTTATCCATAATGGTTATGTCAAATTCTTGTATTAGCAATAACAATATGATAATTATTCCCCCAACGATTAGTTTGATCATCAAATATCATATGGTTGTATGGTTTGTATGAATAAAAATAGAGTATCCAATGATGTAATGTCTGAACTTATTAATGGCATACACCATTGTCAACATTTCTTTTTCAGTAACTGTGTAGTTAAGTTCACTAGCCTAAAGATTCTTACTAATATAGTAAATTGCATATTCCAAATTCCCCTCTTTTTTCCTAAAATAACACCTATAAAAAATCAACAACAACTGTATGTATGTGAAAAGGAATTATCTAGTTAGGTCCTCTTAAGATAGGGGTCTTTGTAAGGGTTTTTTTTAGGGCTTCAAAAGATTCTTGGCATGCAAGGATCCAATCAAATTCAATTTCCTTAAAGAGTAGAAAAAATAATGGGGTTGCTATCTTACTGAAACCCTTGATAAACCTCCTATAGTAATCTACATGGCCAAGAAATTTTTTTACATCCTTTTACTTTTGAGGAATAGGTAGAGTGGAGATCACTTTGATTTTATTAGGGTCCGCCTATATTCCTCTACTGGACACAAAGTGTCCCAAGACCACTCCTTCAATCATCATCATGAAAAAAATTTCATGACTCAAAGCAAGGTTGTGATATTGACACCTTTCAAGTAATTTATCCAAACTAGTCATTGCTTCCTCATAAGAATTCCCATAAGTGGTGAAATCATCCAAGTAAATCTCTATGGAATCATGTGCAAAATATGAGAATATGGTTAAGATTGCTCTCTGAAATTTTGCAAGGGTATTACACAATCCAAATTGTAAAATGGAATAGGAATATGTACCCCATGGCTAGGTAAAATTGGTCTTGTCTTGATCCTCTAGAGCTATCTTTATTTGATTATACCCACTAAACCCATATGGGAAGGAGAAATATTTTTTACCTGCTAATGAATCCAACACTTGATCAATAAAAGGAAGGAAAAAGTGATCCTTCCTTGTTGTTGCATTTAATTCCCTATAATTTACACGTACGCTCCATTTACCTCCATTATTTGGAATAATCACCAATGGGGAAACCCATTGGTTATCATATATGGGATAAATAAACCTTGCATCCAACATTTTTTGTAATTTTGTCTTGACTATGTCACACACAGTTGGGTTCATTCTCCTTTGTGGTTGCCTCACTATCTTGTAGCCTTCATTAATATAAATTCTATGCATTCATAGGTGAGGATCTATACCCTTTATGTCATGATAGTCCCATGCAAATGTTGTGTGAGCTTGCAACATTGATAGCAATAAAGATTGTTGGGTAGTTGTTAATTGGTTACTGACATTTAGTATTTTTCTGAGTGTGACTTCTATGGTTAAGGTAGATGACTTGGAAGAAGCAACATCAAGTCCTAAAATATTGATATTACAACTATGGGGGTTTAGTGTATGTCATCCTAAATGTCTAGTATTGGGCTACACTCGATGGTCATGAGTGTTTGCAAATAATATTGATCATCTTCTTCAAGGATTGGCCATATGGTTTGATCCAAGTCTGCATGTGGGTAAAGAACTATTTTTTAGTCATATTCCCATTGAAAATGATCATGTTTCCAGAACTACAACCAATGAATGCATCTACAGTGTCTAACCATGGCCTTCTTAAGATTAAAGGGTATCGTACAAGGTTTTATTTAGGTTGTAAAACCATAAAATCTACAAGATATTCCCATGAATCTAGTGTGATAACTAAATATTCTATAATACCCTTTGGTTTAACAGTTCACCTATTTACTAGTTGCAGAACAATAGGTGTGGGTCGAAGTTCCATTGAGCTGAAGTTGTTTCATAGTTTCTTTTGTCATAACATTTATGATTTCTACTAGGTCAATTAAAGTGTTTTTAATGAGAGTTCAATTAATATAGACATCTACTATAAGGCTTTTAGGGTCTGCATATTTTGAAACAACAATATTACTTAACATGATGTCAACAAGTTGTCCCAAGACATGAATAGTATAGGGATCCTTCCTTTTTCTACCTATCTTTTTAAGGCACAACTCTCTCACAATTTTTGTGTATATTGGTACTTCCTTAATTGCTTGAATTAGGGGTATTTTTGTACAAATATTTCTAAGTTGGCCCAATAGATCATATTCAAGTTCAAAATGGGATTTTTGTGTTGTTAGTCTCTCAAAAAATGGTGATTCCAAACTTGTGATTTTTTGTTGTGATTTACCTTGTTCAAGTTCCTTTATTTGATTGTTAATATTTTCTTTTGTGGGCTCCTCATCAATTGGTTTTGTAACATGAGGAGATGATGGCCTAGCAAGCATCCTTCTTGAACGAAGGTGGAAATTACTCACCTCAACCCCATAAGTTGGATATTGAATGGTGTCATTATTATAAGCTATTGATTGGGCTTGTTGTTAGGGTTTGGTGCAAGTTGGGCTTGCAGTTGAGGTGGTCGAAGCTGTGATGGTGCTTCTATGGTTGGTTTTAGCATTATGGTGGATTGTTGTGGCTACAAAGGTTGTTGTGGTTGTGGGTAGTTTATATTTTGGTTTTTCCATTGTTGATTCCCACACCACTGTGGTGGCCATTGGGAATTGTAATTTGGGGCTTGGTAAGGTTGTGGTGGCTATATCCCTTGTTATGTAAACCAATTAGAGGAATAGGTCATTGGCCATGATTAATTTTGTGTATTATTCCAAGATCAATTGTTCCAATGAGAGACGTTTGAATTACCCCTGAGAAAGGAAATATTGTAAGACAAGGGATCTTGATGAAAACTTGCTCTTTGTTGCCATGGATTTCATTAAGAAGTGTAAAATACTTGGCCTTCCTCATCCTCCAGGGCTTAAAATTCAGACTTCCCTTACCTCTCTTCAGAAATGTTATCCAACTTCTTGCATTTATAATTTATCCTCTTTTGGAGGTAATGCAGATAGTATATAATGAGAGTTTCCTCCAATTCCTATTGTTCCTTATTGATATGCAAGGTGTCCAATTGGGTAGCTAGGAGGATGATTATGTCCTTCATGTTGGATAGGAGGTTACTAAGTTCCACCCTAGAGACCCCAGTGGATGTTTTATTGAAGAAAAGGTTCTATCAACCCTGTTCTTCTTTATGGATGACCTCAAATAGTTTCTACATGCCTCAAAAAATTCCTCAGAAGGTAGTTGAGAGATATCTCTTGCCCCTATGAGGTTTAAAGTAGTAGTCCTCATGTACTCCTCACAAAATATTGACTTTAATGGCTCAAGAGAGACCCTATTCTAATGTGATTTCTTAAAAAAAAAAAAAAATCTTTCCACATAATCCTTTAGTGGTTCATATTTCTTTCGTGACATCCTGAAGATATCGTCTCTCTTCACATTTGTTCCTCTGTAATAATCTTGATATTTCTACAAGAATTTAGCTTTCATTGTCTCCCAACTGGGTAGCGCATTTCTTCCCAACCCCATAAACCATCATAGAACAACATTTTTAATGTGGTTGTAAAGAGTTTGAGTTCATGATCATCCGTAGTATAATCATAACTTTGAAACAAAACATCAAGTTCAAACAAGAATGTGTTTGGGTCTTTAGTAACTAATCCATATAAAATTGGCAAGGCCAAAGGGGGTATATTCTTAAGAGCAAAAACCCCTTCTTGATTTGTTATTGGAAACTCAAATGTCACATGTTCCATTGGATTTTCTATCAGTTCCTCATCCATAGTGTTAATATGCCTTATGGAAGTCTCCTCTAGGTTTGGAGTAGCTACTAGTGTGGGGGGTGGTTCTCCTTTGTTGATTCCATCAATAGGTTCTTTTTTTACACCAATGCCTTTAATTTCTTCGTGAATTGAGGAGAGAAATATTCCTAGAGTGTCTCTCTTCCTCCACATAAAATAGTTATTTTATCTTTAAATAGAGGTCCTTGCACATTGTTAATGAATAGTTCTTTGTTGATTCTCAAGTATTTATTGGTCCTAATGTTGGAAATAAAATCTTATATATCTATGAAATCATTAAAAGCAATTTTAAACATAGATAGGAGTTTTGAACTTAACCATTCAGACAATGGCACCAAAAATGTAGAGCTCCCCTAATGTCTAATTAATTGATGTAGATGATCATACATACAACTCAATAGACCTATAGATCCTAAATTAAACAGTTCATCATTCAAGAGAGGGCTTCATTAAATTATAGACTAGAGATTCATGGAATTTAGATGATGTTGGCACCATATATGCATCCAATAATCCTAGACGTCCTATATCGACTGAGTATAGGTGATTGAACAAAGATAAATGCATCAAAAGTTTTTAACTAAAATCAACTTCTATCTACAAAATAGAGTAAGAAAATACTAATAACTATTAATTGTTGCATACCTCCATGTTTGAGTTGTTGGATATGGCTCGATTGAGTGCGATGTGCACCTTTAAACTTGCTAAATGGGTGTTGTAGGAATTCAACAAATTCAATATTAAGATTAGGGGCTTGAAGGAGAATATGTCAAACTAGCCAAAGGGGTCTTCTTCAAACCTTCTTATTGAGTGACTGGTGGATTTTGAGTGCTCATTTTCTGATTTCAAATCCCAGTGTGAAAAATGCCTTGGTGAAATGGAGGAAATGAATAAGGATATCAAGAAATTATTGGAGTTTAGTCATAGTTCCATTAAAAATAGTGCGGAGTCCCTGAAGATTCTGTTTGGTAAGATTAATCAGCTCAAGGAGGATCACTTGTACTTCACATACATGATTGAGAAGGAGTGGATCTCCAAAGGTAAGGGGAAGAATACTTTCAAAGAAGAGGCCAAAGGCCTGAGTACTAGAACAATGGGGAACCTTTGGAAGATGTTCAAAGAAGAAAAGCAATAATTAATGGACATGGTTAACCTGCACTACAATCAGGAGTACTCAGACCATGTGCAGGTTAAAACCATGTCCTAATTTAACTAACCTTCAGGAGTAATTGAACAAAATATGAACTCAAGACTTATAATTCTAAATCTACAATACAACATTCATCATAGTATAAACTAGAAACTATAAATTAGAACCTACAATAAATAATCTAATGAATTATCTAGACTAACATGGCTTTGCAATACCTCAAGTGGCCCTTGCTTGAGTTGTTCAATCCACTGGATCTTCTTCAATTACTTAACTCAAAAAACATTTTGAAATATCTTCTTTATTATATTCCAATCCTACATAGAGTTTTGAGCAAAATGTAACAAAATCTAGAATTCAATCTAACACATGCAAGATCTAGCTACTGACCTTCTCGATGAGGTATCTTGCTATATAGGGTTTGTGAGAGTCCATTTATTTATAAATTGTAAACAAACTAAAAGAAGATGTCAACTCTCCTATAAAAATAGGAAGAGGACTAGGTATTTTAACAGAAAATTATAACTAGAAAGAACAAGAGTGTAGAATTAAAATAAGGACTTTGCACTATTTAAGATAATCGTTATAAACTAGAAGTGTACCCTAACAAAGCAATCCTTACAATAACTTCTATTCCTTATTGGAATAAACTCCTTTCTCCTCTATAACTTATTAAAAAGATGGAGTGGCACTTGGGCATCCATGATCTTGTCCTTAAATCATCATCTTCATTTTATTTTGAAAGTATGCTCGTGTTGTAGCAAATTAACTCCTATATTTCCATTGAACTATTATCCTTTTATTGCAGGTTGATAGATTCTTTGTTGCAGGGGTTAGTCCTTTTTTTTAAGGCATTTTTATTGTTATCAACTATGATTAAACATTAAATTCTACTAAAATTACAAACATTTAAAGTTCACATGTACACATTCACTATTATAACATATATCACCTTTAAATTCTTCGCAATTCTTAAAGTATATAAAAGGTTTGATAATATCTTTTGGAGTTTAGTAGAAATAAGATAAAAACATGCAACTACAACAAGGAAATTGGAAATTCTTATGGCTCATCACATGCGAGTGAAAATAGCTCATCATTAGACTATGGAGGGGTAATATAGCCAACTCTATAAGAGTGGGTTAGATATCCTACACTTTGAGCTCAACTTAGATTCAAAATGGTGTTCCTAGGGGTATAACTCAACAAGTATTAAAATAACATAAAATATATACTCAATAATTTGTAACCAAACCCAACTTGATGTCTTGGTCCCAAAGACTATCACTAAACCAAGGATAACTAGCTGCATATATTCCCCATATAGATTATCTAGTTGTGCACACATAACCCACATAGAATGAAGTCATTTGAGGCTCACTAAAATTAGATACCTGGTTATATCAATAGGATATGCATGTACAAAAAACTAATCCTACTCCTATACTACAGGTTTGTGTTTTGTTTGATGGTGCGATATTGGTACATGGTTATATATTGGTGCTTATCTATTGGGAAACAAATTCATGAAATTGAGAAGGAACAAACTAGAATAAAAGAACATGAATCCATGTATTTGTATACAATAGATATTATGATTTTTTTTGATAAAACATACTTATTAATACAAGTATAAATGCATATATTCATGTATAATATGAGAGATTGTTACAATACTTGCAACATTTTTAGAATATAGTTACATTCATTTGACCCAATCTTGCACTCATTCTAGAAAATGTGAAAAAATAAAATGCATGACTATGACCAAGAAAAATTCTTGAATATACACCTAATTCCTTGAAGATATTTTGTAACAAAAGCCACTTGTAATATTAATCATCTTCTATTCTAGTAGCTTGCACCCATAAATAAACTAGACTAGCATAAATTATTACCTTGTAACTTCTTTGGTGTTTAATGAACCACATTGTGCCCAACCTCGACAAAATAAGAACAAACTTAACATGTATACTCCTAGGCACCAAAACCTAATTTAGGCTTAGCAACATTCAAAATCCATGACAAGGAATAAATCTCACCCAAAATGAGCACTCCAGATTGAAAGATGAGATATGCATTAAATTTTGGTAGCTAAGTGAATGGTGCCTTAAATGGTAGTAGATGAAATCAAATCCACACGTTAAATTCTTTCCTCCCAAATATATTCTCGAGGTCACCATGCATACCATGGTCTTTAAGAGTGTTGGCACTCCAAGATTTTGAGTCCCATTTTGTGCCTTAGCCAAATTTGCCTAAAATTATAATCAATCTGAGATATTTGATAGGGTTTATTTTCTTTGCACCAATGGGTAGGGAATTAAAAATTAGGTTAGGTTTCCTTCTAAAGTTATGTGAAATTCACTAAGGGGAAAAATTTATTCCCATGCAAGTTTTGGTCTTCCATCCAGGTGGAGTCATCTTCCCTACAAAGGTGCAATTCAAATGGGTTTTTTATCTAGTTCACTTGCATTTTTCCACAATATGAAAATGTTGGTCCATCTTCCCTTGCTGAATTTTCTGTTTGAACCACCCTAAGTGCAATTATTGACCATTTTTCTATCTATCCACATGCACATAGTTTTCCTACAAATGCATTTAGAAAATTGATTAAGTTCATTATTATGGGAAAATGAGGCCCATCTTCTCACAATGTTGATTTCATTAGGTTTGTGGGTTTTCCTGTGTGAACTTCATTTTTCATGTGCATTTGTTTGGTTCAAATGGGTTTTTCCACAAAGGGAAAATAGAGGTAAAAAACTCGCAATGTCTTTGTGGCTACATTTTCTCTCCAAGCATCTTGAAGTCTTGGAAGTTTGGCACTATGCAATATTAGTTTTCACATGAACTAGGTGATGAGGGCCAATCATCAACTTCCACGTGTCATCTAGAGGGTGCCCTTGGGGCCACATTATAAACTCAAAATTCAATCAAGTATGGAATTAAAAAAAATTCAGGCATCTTGAAGAGGTCCTTAATGAGTACTTGTAAATGTGATATGATCCAATTTTTTATGAAAAATAAGAAATTTATAGATGTGCGGACTTTCCAACTCCATTAGAACCTTTGCAGGCTAGTTGGGTCCGTCTACACTTGTAGGGTTTTCTATCTACATTGAACTCTATTTTGTGCAATTGCCAATGAATTTTTGTATGTGCACTTGAGGGTCCATCTTCCACATGAGCTTTCAAAGTTAAAAATAGGCTAATTCAAATTTTACAGGTCGACGATGCCCAACTTCCTACATTTGTACATGATGACATCATGGTGATTTCATCCCATTTAAAGGTCTAATTTCCACTTTGTGACATCATGTTGATGTCATCGATAGATTTTCCATTTGAACAAGATGGGTTATTTTCCTTGTAGAGTTTCAGGTTTAGAAGAGGTTAGTTTTTTGTAGTGAGAAAATGGCGAGCCTTTTCCTATGGTGCACTTGGAAGCAATTTTCTCATGTGTTCGATTGGGAGGAAATTTTACACAAGCAATGGCCTTACAATATTTTGGTATGCATCAATATGTTGTGAGTTTTCATGGCCCTATGGACGTGTGTCGATGTTGGTTGAATCCCCACAATGGAAAATGGGGATCAAAACTCCATAGTGGCACTTCAAGTATAGTTTCCCATCAAGTGATGGTTGCAAATTCTTGCTTTTGCTTGTTTTTCACTACACATCCTGATTCAAATCAAATTCCTACATCGACACAAGGCACATTTTTTGCATGTGGTTAAGGGGTGGATTTCCATAATAGTCAAAGGTCGCTAAAAATTAGTTTCAACTACCTCCATCAAGGCTCAACCACTTTTGAAACTATTTGAAATTAGTTGAGGCACTTATCCTAACAAAATTAATGATAATTTGGTATGGATATGATAGAGTATACGGTTCCTACACTCTAGTTTAATATTTTGTGAAAAAAATCATGTTTCACAATATCTTCCTAGACGTGATATGGGCAAGATTTATGGGTGATTTCTTCCAACAATTCGCATTCACATGCACAAATCATCAATGTAATGGAAAGGTTTATTCCATAGGATGTTTTCTCATGCCTCTTTGTGGTCAGATCATGTTTGTAAAGGATATATGTTTCCTAAGTACAGGAGGAAGTTGTAACTAGGATTCCCCTTATCCTTGTGCAACATTTTGATAGTTTGCAGACATCCTAGTTGTGGTACATCTGCCTTGGCTTAATTTTTTGAAAAGAGAGATCAAGAAATAGAAAATAACACTTTCAAGAGAGGATCATAGCAAAGAAAATAAAAATCACACAACAAAACTAGAAGGTTCATAGTTTCCAACTTTGGGTATGAACATTTTTGGGCTATAATGATCTAGTTTTGTTCCAAAGCTTGTAATAACACTTTTAACCATTGTAGATCAATTTATTACTAGAAAAATCAACCTTAATTGATTGTCTCCACTTTTATTTTTTGCATTTCTTCATGCGTGTTATTTAGTTGGCCAACTAGATGACTGCAAAATCCTTGCAAAGCCTTTGTAAGGTATCTTCTAGCTTAATAAAAGAAATGTATGTGCATGCTTATGGATTAATAAGTAGACTCTCTTAATATTCTACAATTATTTGTGGATTTTCTTAATGTATGTGTAGATCCCAACTTGCTTGTGCATTCTTGAAAAAACTAGTCTTTTGTGGTGTATTGATCAATGCATCACCTTGTTTGCAATTGTTACATGTTTTGTGTGACCATAGAGACATTGTTGCCCAAATATATTAAGGTGTTGATCTGTAATTTATTTTCTCTCCTCATCTTCATCAACACACCCAAAATCAACCAATTCAAATATTTCATTTTCTATTAGCATGTATGTTCTACTACCATGTCTAAATGTTTGTAACATCTAAGGGGTTATCATAAAACACATTCATTCAAACTCATATGGAAGATTATTTTTTAAGTAAGTACTCAACCTTACATCTCCAAACTAGCACATAGGTATATTGTGACACCTATATTGGAATACATTGTGTAGTGGGTATAGTTTGTTGTAAGGTAATTTCTTAGTCTATCAATCATTCATCCAACACCTCAAGGAAACCACCTTAGTCTTGTAGAGCTAAAAGTGAATGAGGTATTACACACCTCAATCAATGGTCCTTAGCTGCCCAACCTTAAGACAAGTTTGTGGTGATATTCCCAAGTTTGACACCTTTGGTGCCTAGAAAATCATTAGATCTTAGGGATTTTGGGTGTACAACTCAAATGACCAACATATACATCACATCAATGACATCTAACTTGGTAGAGAAGTAGGTAATATACAATAACAAATCAAAACCATTAATTTTTTAAAGCTTGGATTCCCTCAGGACCATTTGCACATTGAAATGAAGCTTTATGGGATTTTAGGGTTCATCTGGAATAATTATAGAACATCCCATGTCATTGATCACAAGTTTGGTTCACTTAAATACTCTCCCATCTTCTCCTCTTCTTTTTGGATTTTGTGAAAAATTAACACATTATTGGATGCAAAAATCTAGTCTTGATTTGGGTTTGGTAAAACTTTGGACCCTTGGTGGACATATCTAGATACCATCGCAATCCTCACAAGGTCTTGTTGACCTTTGGGTCTTTGCAAAGCTTTACCTTATGGGAAATTTATTACCATTAGGATTAAGTGGATTTGTGACCTCCATCAGGCATTAGCAAGAATTTGACTCCCATCAGGTTTGTAGTAAAACTCTGATGGCAAGTGAACTTCATAATTTGATAAACATCCGATTCAAATGGGGTTTGCTCACAAACCCCACCTTTAACCATATTTTCCTTCAATAGGTTCATACAGGTTGGGAAACTCTATTGGCTTCATGTGGGTCGGAGACCTTCTACAAAATTGCACTTATTGGACCTTTTGGTTCACTTACCCTCTATAAAAATTTGAACTCCAATTGCACCATGTAGACCAACTCGTCTAAAGTGGATGAAAGAACTTTGTAGTGGAATTTTAAAAGAATGGAAAAAGTTTGCAAAGGAAAATGATGCCATCAAGGGTGGATGTGGGAACTTGGACTCCATAGGCTACCATAGATAAGTGCACATGTAAAAATTTCATTAGCAACTAGATCAAGATGATTCACATGGAAAAACCCACAAAATTGGATTGACATAATTTTTCCCACAAAGAGGAAAAAACCATATGAACTAGACTAAAGTGAACCAAAAGAGAATTTTGGATAACTGACAGATTCCTACAAAACCAACACTTAGTCATTTTCTAACTTTTAAACCTTTTGTAGGGATTTCTAGAAGAATTTAACATTTGTGGAAAATTCCAACAGAACAGAACATAGTGGGAAGATGGACTAAACCGAATGGAAGGAGAAAACCTCAGATACACCTTAAAATGGTCACATCACATTGTTCTAAATTAATTAAATATTTTAATATTTAATTAAAATCTTCAATTCTATCCATATAAATAAATTTAAATAATTTATTTATATTTCTTCATTTTTCATTTCGATTAAATAAATAAGTTTATTTAATCATCTTTTCATATTCATTTCTTAATTAATTAAATAAACATTACAATTTATTTATATTAATTATCAATAATCTTCGTTTGAATATCTTATTCAAATAAAGATTAAAATATTATTCTTCTTCTAAATATCATTTACAATTAAATATTCCAAAATATTTAATTATTTCTTCTAATCTAATTTAAATATTCATTCTTAAATCATTTCAAAATTCCTCTAATTCGATTCAAAAATCTATTCATAATTAAATATTTCCAAAAATATTTAATTAAATCTTTTAAATATTTCAAAATCTTCTAAAGTCACATCATAATTAAATATTACAAAATATTTAATTAATTCTTCCATAGTTTTCAAAAATCAAAAATCAAATATCAAAAGCAATAAATAAAATTAAATAAATTTATTTATTTAATTGGGGATTTATCTTCAACTCCCGGGAAGCAAATGGTTGAAACAGAAAATTAAATTTCTCTGTTTCTGTGCAGGCTTGTTCCCGTGGGTTGAAGACATGAATCCATCCTTCTCTCCAACCTCTCAACCTCTTCCATCTTCTTCTCAACCTCTCCATCTCTCACCATTCAAATTTACCAGACAAATTCATAGCCATAGATTCTTGCCAGCCGGGATGGAGCCTGCAAAAATCTATAAATACAGCTGCCGGGAGCTCCAAATCATATAGAAGTTTAAGCAAGTAAACTATAGCCAAATTTGCAAGTAGCATTAGCATTCATAGAGTACTTTCATAGCATAAATAGCATAGAATCATAGCAATAGCAATAGAATCATGATACATTTCATTCACAGCCCCTATGCATAATCACAGCCCCTGTCCATATCCATATCAACAATCCCATCTTCACCAGCATATAGAATAGTTTTCATTTGCATTCTCATTCTACAGCAGCCATTTGGAGGAGCTAACATCAAATCTGAGAGCAGCAACTTCAAACTCCTGGAGATAGAGGAAAATGAAACGGCTCTGAAGAAATCTTGCTTATTTGAATTTATTTAGTTTTCTTTAGATTAATGTTTCATTAGAGTGTTTTTGTTTTCAATTAGATTAACATAGATAACATAACACATTTTTGGCGCCCACCGTGGGGCTCTTGCCCCCTTTTTAACATCTTTTTGCAGCTTCTTTTGACTGATTACAGGAAAAAAATAGCGGAATAGCGCAGACGACACGTTTCGGAAGAACACCTCCAGTTTAGCGCATTTAAAGTCTGTTGCAGCGCCCGTGATTACTGTTGCAGCGCCCGTGATTACTATTGCAGCGCCCGTGATTACTGTTGCAGCGCCCGTAACTACTATTGCAGCGCCCGTGACTACTTTTGCAGCGCCCGTGACTACTATTGCAGCGCCCATAATCAGTTTTGCAGCGCCCGTGACGACTATTGCAGCGCCCATAATCTGTTTTGCAGCGCCTATGATGTATTTTGCAGCGCAAATTGTTAAAAGAATGTATTCTGTAATCTGTAACTGTAGATTAGTTTAACTGATTCCGACGCAGCCGCGGATAGTTAAATTTTTTTTTTTAAGCATAAAATTAAGCAATCCTAGGGTAGTCATCTAAAGCATAAAATTAAGCAATCCTAGGGTAGTCATCTAAAGCATAAAATAAAGCAATCCTAGGATAGACACTTCATTTCTCAATTTAGGCTTAAAATGAATTTTCTGTTTATGTGAAGCAACATCTTCACTTAGTTTAGAAAATTTTCATTTGGTGCTTAACAATTGAACCTTTGTTTGCTTTGTTCTCGGTGATAGGCTTATGCTCTCCCCTTAACTGGGTGATCAAAATGCCAAACTCACTTATTTCTTTTTATGCATTTTTAAGCTTTGTTAAAACCTTGTAGAGAGCCTGCTCTTGTGGGAAAAAGTACTCACCCAAGAGGAACGACTCAAGTGGGTTCAAGCCAAAGCCAGGCTATTCCACCCTACTCTAAAATTTAAAGCAAAATTGGGGAAACCCTCTTTTGACGGTAGTGTGCATTGATAACCATCCCCAAAGCCTTTGTTCTAAAGGTAGGGAGGTCTCTCGAGGGAGTCTATCATTTGCCGCACCGAACGGAAACCCTTACTACGAACCTAGTGTAGTAACTAACCGAGTCAGTTTTCGAACATTGTTTCAATCACAGTGCAGGGGAGGGAAGAATCTACCCCCAAGATACTCACCATATAACTGCCAAGGATTGTTTGCTCAGGGGATCCGGTATCCACTTCCGTCACTCTGAGTACGCACCTGGAAAAGACAAAAACACAGGCACCCTTTCGGGGGTGACATGGCTGTGTGAGTCGACGCAGTTTTAAGATGTGGGCTGTTGATTGCTATGATGACCTACTTGAGAACTAAGAGTGAGTCTGTTTGAAGTGCTTGTCATGTGTAAAACCCGTTAAAACATTTTTTGAAAAACATTTTGGTTACACACTTGATGTTTAGCATAGGACTTAAAACAACTGTTTTAAATTTGTTTGATGTGTTTTCACTACATTAATTTAGATAAAGATCATCCAAAACACTCATTATCATATTGATCAATCTCATGTTACGAGATTGGAAATCCACAAAATTTGTAAAGAAATCCGTTTCCAAAAGGATTAAGAAGCCAAAGAAACCCCTCAACCACAAGAAATTATTGAAGAAACAACGATTCTTATATCAAAGTCGAAAAGTTTTACTTAAATATAGAACTTTTCTTCATAGGTATCATGATTGTGTTAGAGGTCTTTCAGATGATTATGCCATAGAACCCTTGTATTCACAAGCTTATTTTCAAAGAAGAGCCCTTTCTCAAAGGCATAACCATAGTCAACGCATCCGTTTTTGTTATATTCCCCAACCAGCAATCGAATATTCTACTCGTCCAAATCAAATCTTACAATAGAGAACTTAGAATACATTAGGCATCTATCATAAAATCTATCCTTTTACAAAGTCATGATCAAAATTTCATAAAGTGCAAAACCATCCTTTTCTAGATCTTTTGCTTATATTCCCGCTAACAGGATTTTCATCCTTTCACTTAGGGAACAACACAAGCTACAAGATTAGAAATTTTGTGTAAAGTCCTAGAAATCTTCATTCTATCTTGACTTTCATATTTATCACATACATTGCACTATTTCATTCTTTTGATCAAAAGTGAGTAAAATTTGGATACAAATCTATGCCTGTCTTCACGAGATCTCAAAAACAAATGGAAAAAGACGAGGGAGAAACCACAACTAGTAAAATGGGTGACCGAAATGAAAAAGAAGAGGAAACATTTAATCTTGATGCATTGACAGAAGAAAAGCTTCAAGAAGCAGAACAAGATCCTCAATTCCATACTCTTATGGAAAGAATTCTAGAACGTAACAAAGAAAAATATTTTCTTTCATTAGCTAATCAAGGAGCTAAGTTACCTCATACCTTTGACATAGAAGGTATTAAACAAAATCCTGAAACTCCTCCTAATGACTTTAGTGCTCTTAACCAACAGATAAAAGAATTACAAGGGAAAATAAAGGAAATGCAAGGAGGTACAACAAAGAAATATGTTTTGGAAGACATATCTCCTTATCCATTTAATAGGAGTCTTCAAATGATCCCATTTCCAAAACATTGCGAAATTCCTAAGTATGATAGGTATAATGGAAAAACTGATCCCATTGACCATGTTAGGGATTTCCGAAACATGAGTCTTGAATTCGCCTATGACGATACTTACTTGATGCGATTATTTCCACGAAGTCTCGGTGTACAATCCATGGAGTGGCTTTCAAAAATCACTCCACCTATCAAAACTTTTGAGGAGTTGATAAATCAGTTTATCTCACAATACTCCTACAACATTCAACACCAAATAACAATGCTTGATCTTTGTAAAGTGAAACAAAAAGTAGGAGAACCCTTTACTACATTTTTACAAAGGTGGAGAAGGTTATTTGCATGATATTCTCATCCTATTCCTGAAAAGGAAAAGATGGATATCTTTATTAATAGCCTTGATCCAGAATTAAGCTATAGGCTTAACCTTCATTGTCCTCATAACTTTGAAAAACTGATTGAAAACGCAATCACCATTGAAGGGGCCTTGGTTAAAAGGGGAGTGATAAAACTTGATAATCCAAGTACATCAAATCAAAACAGCAACGATAAAACAAGGTTTTGGAATAGAAACAAAAATGTTGTTAATGATGGTATAGTGGATGCAAATAATCTACGAACAAGACCATCTGTTTTCAATCTATCAAGTGCTCCACGAAACAATCTACAAGGAAATACAATTCAACAAGGAAACAACAATCAACAAGGACAAATTTCCAAGCAAGAGAACATGACCAATCAAAATACCAATCAAAATCGTGGTAATTTCAATAATAATCTTGGCAATACTCAAACATCAAATCCGTCTAGACCTTCGTTCTTTTCAAATCAACGGACTTTTACTGCTTTGGGTCAAACTCTTGAGTCTGCTCTCAAGGAGCTTCTTGATAATAAGGTTATCACCTTACCACCACAAAGAGATTATGAGCCACGAGTTAAACCATCATCATGGAATGACTCGTATTATTGCAATTATCATCGATGTAAAGGTCATAGAACAAACAATTGTCAAGCTTTGAAAAATCTAGTACAAGATTTAATTGACAATGGTACCATTACAATTGAGGGACATCATACCAATGATGATCATCAAGCATTCAAAGATCCTTTGCCAAACTACCAAAAGGGGGAAACATCAGATACCAAAGCCAAAAGCATACATAATGTTGAAAACAATATAATCTGCCACATTCATACAGATGAAAATCGGATTAATGTTATCAAAATCAAAGGAAAACAAGAATATCAACAGGTTAATGTAACAACAAGAGGTCAAGCAAAGGTTGTTTTAAAAGGAAGTTCATCTAAAACAATTATTTCTTCTCCAACTCAGTATAATCTGGTTGATCAATTGAGAAAAACATCAGCTCAAATTTCCATTCTTGAACTTCTTAAAATATCCCCCATACACAAAAATATTTTAGAAGAAGCGCTTGTGAACACAACTGTTGATACTGATCTAGATGCAAACAAATTTCAAGCCATGGTGGGACATTTATCTTCCCCCACTTGTCTTTCATTTTCTGACAAAGATGATGCTTCTATGACACATCCACATAATTCCTCGCTTTATCTTGAAGTCATGATCCATAAACATCGAATTAGACGTGTCTTAATAGATGGAGGAGCCGGTTTGAATATTTGTACCTTAAAATTAATAAATGCCTTAGGAATTTCAAAAAATGAAATTGATCCAAGAAGGAAGATAACCATCAAGGCATATGATGATGAAGAAAGAGCTTCTAAAGGATTAATATTACTACCTATCAGAGTGGGACCTGTTGTGAAGAATACCTTTTGTCAGGTTCTAGATCGAGATCTGTCTTATAATATACTTTTGGGTCGTCTGTGGATTCATGATATGCAAGCAGTACCATCAACATACCATCAATGTATCAAGTTTCCATATGATGGACAAGAAATAACTATACAAGCTAATTACAATAGTACCCAAACTTGTTCAAATCTTAGAGTAACTCAAGATGTCTTTGTGCCACATAATAGAGAATCTCTTGTCGTTTCTTCTTCCAATTTATAAGTTCAATTGCAAGAATTAACAAAGAATCTTGATACTAAGCTGAAGTTTAAAGACAAAGGGGTAGGTGAATATTCACTATCTCTTTCTACTTTACCTCCTTCTCCAAGATCACATGGTTTACCAACTTTATCAAATCAAAAGATTGTAACCGCTTCCACATCTCAAACTTTGGTGCCAATCACAAAGTTTGATGGAAAATTCATTAGAGCTAATACCACTGAAGAAGAAGCTGAAGATAGGGACATCCTAAATTGGCTATACAAAGATGAAGATGAATCTCTCTTACACATTAAGTTGCCTAAAGAACAATATGGTAAGGGGTACGCTATCATGCAAAAGATGGGCGATGAAGGGAATGGTCCTATAGGGAAACGAAGAGAAGGAATTGTGGAACCAATTCAGCCTATTTCAAAGCATTCAAGTGATAAAACAGGACTTGGATATGGTAAAGATAAAGAAGAACCTACTTCACAGTAGACATCATTAATTCATGAAGGAGGATCCGTATCAGATAAATCTCATGAATCAGTTTTCCAATTGCAAAATAGTTCAGATACTGATTCTAATGAATATGAATGGGACACCATTTATAATGATGAATTTTGGAGGGATAAACAAGTTGATACTATACACAAATATGCACATGTTCTTATACATGGAGAAGGCTCAAGGTCTCCACTCGATTATGTTTTACAAAGCAATCATGACTCAAGTGAAGAAGAATCAGATTCTAACGAGATTGATAATCAACAGGAAAATACCATCATAGACCTTGTCTACCATGAGGATGATAACCATATCATGACTTTGAAAATTCAAGACCTTACCCAACCTAATGATCCTATGCCTTTAGTTTATCCAGAACTTATAGATTGGGACATTGACACACCTATCCATATTCCTACATTCAGTAATGATGAAGATGTTATAACTTTTCTTTGTTCCTCAAATGAAGAAAACAATTGTTTCATTCAAGAATCTTATACTCATGATTTTGACAAAAAGAGTGTCAAGTTTCTTAGCTGCAAAATAAATGAAATAAAAGATGGATCTATTGGTGAAAACCGAAAAAAGGCAGTGATAGATCAAAACAAGAGAAAAATAAAGAGCGAATCTGACAGTGAAAAC